>PVJS01004871.1:0-66911 GCA_004027185.1 Glis glis | reverse complement strand
GGCCTTCTATGGCTAATCAGGTGCCTGTACTTTTTGGTCACATAAATGCCAACTTAATTTGAAGTCCGGAAAATACTCCTATGATTCCGACCCATGCATGTCTTCCATAGATGCGGGAAAGAGAAGCACTGGGGCAGGGCTGGCTTTCCTGACCACGACTCTTAAATAACAGTTCCACCCTGTTTCTTGAATAGCTCTGAATTCTCTAGGGAGGTTGATTGGAAACCAATCTGCATGGAGCCTCCATTCCTTCCTCTCTTCTTAGGGTCAAGGGCATCTCAGGAAAACAAAGTCTCTTTGATTTATCTTGAAATATGAAAAGCACATGTTTCCTTTCCCACTGTGGTGAAAAAGTCGCAGTGATGGGGGCTGAGGAGTGACTAGTGGTGGCAGAGGCGCCCTGCATTTTAAAGGTTCATTTTCATGTGCAGCTGGGGCCCACAGCTTCTGCCTGTTTAGATGTAACAGCTATTTTATTTTGTTTGGTATTGGGGATTGAACCCAGAAAGGCACTCTACCTCCAAGCTATACCCCCAGTCCTTTTTTTAAATTAATTTTGTTTTTTTGTTTTTAAAGAGTCTCACTAAGTTGCTAAGGGTCTCTAAATTGCCGAGGCTGGGCTCGAATCTGTGATCCTCCTGTCTTAGCCTCCCAAGTACTGGGTTTACAGGCATGGCTGCCATGCTGGCTTTAGATGTAAAGGAAATTTTAATCTTTGCCTTTGGATTCCTGCAAGGAGGCCCCAAGCATGTTTCAGATTTTTGGAAGTGAAATGGTTATGCCCTTAATAAAAATTAACATTTACAGTAGTCCATACGCTAATATCTAACAGACTATGTCCTTTCTTAATGACAGTTAAGATGAACCAAAGCAAATAAGTTGAATAAAGCTACTCCCCACCATCCAAATTTAGCAACTGGTCATTCCAGCCATGCATATGCTGAAACCCAACTTTTACTCCAAAGGCTGGTGGCCTTGTCTTAACTGTGTATGTCTTACTTTTTTATTTACAGGGAAGCTTATTTCACGAAAATAGCTATTTGAAAAAGACCTGGAAACATAAAAATTCAAAACCTAAAACAAAAAGTTTTTGCTTTAAAAAACAATGTCAGGTAAATTTTATTTTCATCCAGAATGATCCCTAGAAGTTATTAATTTAAGAAACAAATTCTCGCTGGACATGGTAGCACATGCCTATAATCCCAGTACCTGGGAGGATAAAACAGGAGGATCGCAGGTTCCAGGCCAACCTCCACAACTTAGAGAGACCCTGTTTCAAAAAAGGTAAAAAAGGCCTGGGGGTGTAGCTCGGAGGTAGAATGTCCCTGGTTTCATTCCCCAGTACCAAGAAGGAAGAGGAGAAGGAGGAGGAGAAGTGAAAGAAGGAAATTAATTTCTATATTGTATTTGAATTCTCTTATTCCATACACTTCAACAAGCTGAAACTTATAGATAAGGTCAATAGAAAATATGGTGCGAGCCAATTACACAATTTTATATTGTCTACCAGCACATCAAGAAAGATAAAAAGAAACAACTGAAATTGATTTTAATAATACATGTTACTTAATCCGATATCTCCTAAATAGTATTTTAACATGTAATCAATATAAAATATTATTGAGCTTTTTGAATTCTGCATTCACATGCTAAGTCTTGGAAATGCAGTGTGCATTTTGTATTTACAGCATGTCTCTTTCTGGACGTGCCACGTTTCAAGTGCTGAACACCCTGGAGAGCTCACCCCTAAAAGAATGAGAGCCGCACAACTCTCACGATGACCAGAGTCTCAGTTGTGATGACGATGACGCGACAGAAACTGCTTGCCTGTGGGTTTCTCCACATCTGTGTTCAAATCCCGGATTCACTACTTACTGGCTGTGTTACCTTGCATAGATCACTTAGCATTTCTGAACTTTTATCTCCTCATCTTTGAAGCACGGTAATAGCCCCTGAAATTTCATAGAGTTGTTGTATAATATGAACTGCATGTGTATGCATTTATGAAATGCATGCATATGCAAGCTGTTTAGTAAAATAGCTAGCACACAGTGGGAGCTCAAAAATAGGCATTTAGCATTATGAGTATCCATACTTGTTTGTACATATATAATAATAACAGTATAAAAATGTGTCAACATTTTTAAAACCTGGAAGGCAGGTGCAGTGGCACTTGCCTGTAATCCCAGTACTTGGGAGGCTGAGACAGGAAGATCCCAGGTTAGAGAACAGCCTCGGCAACTTAGGCAGACCCTGTTTCACAATAAAAAGAGATGGGGGTGTAGCCCAGAGGTAGAACACCCTGAGTTCAATTCCCAGTACCACAAAAACAAAACAAAATGATAAAACCTGGAGAAAATATCCTTTTATTCATAATTTTATCTAAAGAGCCAGTCACAGAAAGCAAAGGGTCATGTTTTCTCTCATCTGCAAAAGCAAAGGACTAAACAGGATAGAAGAGGGACTTTAGGTAATAGAGGAGAAAGCCCAGTGGAGCGAGGGAGGGGGTCTAGTGGGGGGATCAATGAAGGAAACACTTCCACTGGAGTTATGTGTCTATGTGAAATTACCAATGTCAATCTCAATATCATGTGTGGGGAGGGGAGGGGGCAGGGGGAGGGGCTCACCAACTTCCGTGTGCACGCATGTCCCTAGCACTCTGAACTACATTATTATGTGAGACTACGATGCACCAATAAAAGTATACTTAGAAAAGAGTATTCTTAGTTGAAATATTTAGTTTAGTAAGGTAACAGTGGTGGAGCTAGGACCCCATGATTTTCAAACACTCAAGGGACAGAGACAATAGAGAACTGCTATTATTATTATTATTATTATTATTATTATTATTTTGCAGTACTGGAGATTGAACCCAGAGTCTGTGCATGCCAAGCAAGTGCTCTACCACTAAGCTACATCTGCAGCCCTAGAAGCGATTCTTTTAAAGTGGAACGCACCTGGACTTGATGCTGCTCGCTGTGCACTGCAGCTTGCTCTCCCCATGGGGTTACTAAGACTTACCCTAGATAGCTACACTGAAGGAGCAGAGGGGAAGCCATACCTCTGTGGGTACTGGTGAGGTATCCCTGAGGACAGGAGACATTCCCAGTGTCCTTTTACATAAAAGGAGATGGTGGGACAGGAGGTGAAGGCTCAGTTGGGGGCCCTTTGAGAGATGACCATAAAAGAAGGGAATGTCCCTTTCTTTCTTGGGGACTTGGGAAATTTGGAAACCTACACTCTAGAGAAGAGGAATATGATAAAAATCCCTCCCGGTGAGCCATGGCAAGAGGCCAGGGCAGAGAGGCCCTCAGGAGGGACACGTGTGGGACAGCTGACAGCTGTGCCCCTGGGAGGGGTCTTACCGAAGGCTGGTTTTAATTTTCTCTGCATTGTCATTTCCTTCTAATGTCCCCAGACCTTCAGTAGCATCTTGTTAAATATCACACTGTGTCTGAGCAGGCATGATGGGAGTGACGAGGAGTACTGGGCCCATTCCTAATCCCGGGCAGTGCCAGGGAGTGAGGAGCCTCGGGGGACAGGGGAGCCTGAGAGGGCGGAGGCCTCTGCAACACTGAGGTGGCTGGAGCAGGGAGCGATGACAAGCCTTGGCACTGGGCTGGCGGGGGAGGCCCTTGCACCAGCAGTGACACTGAGGAAGACGTCAGCATCCTCAAGGAATCCCAGAAATGTTAGGAAGGGATTGGCTCCAGAGGGACAGCGAGCACTCAACTGTTGCAATGAGAACACTGAAGAGAATCGTGGCCACGTTTTATCTTAGTCTGTGGGAGGCCTGAGCATCCTGGCTACCCGGTGGGAAAATCGAAAATTCACTAGCCATTTGCTCACAGCTGTATATTCTTGGACAAATTATCCAATTCCTCAGACATTCAGTTTGCTCCTCCTCAGAATAAAGGCTTTGAACAGGATTTTTTTACGGTTTCTTACAGGAATATGATCCTTTACATCATGGCTTGAGTGCCAGCCACCTGATGCATGTGGTGAAGGATGCTAGATTGGACATTGCTTTATCATTTACATTTAGAAAGCCATTCAGGCCTGGCATGGTGGTGTGTGCCTGTAATCCCAATACTTGGGAGGCTGAGACAGGAGGATTTCAGGTTCGAGGCCAGCCTCAGCAACTTAGTGAGACTCTCAGCAACTTAGTGAAACCCTGTTTCTAAATTCAAAATTAAAAAGAAAGCCATTCAATGCCTTCACTCTGTCTATGTGGCATAAATATCCTATTTGTATTCGTGTGCGTGTGTGTGTGTGTGTGTGTGCACGCGCGCGCGCATGCTCGCGTGGTGTATATGTGGTACTGGGAATTGAACCCAGGGTCATTCTATCTTTGAGCTACACTCCCAGCCCATTTTTATTTTTATTTTATTTTGTATGGGAGGGGTACTGAGGATTGAACCCAGGGGCATTCTACCTCTGAGCATACCTCTAGCCCTATTTTATTCTTTTTTTGAAACAGGTTCTCATTAAGTTGCAGAGGGCCTCACTAAGTTGCTGAGGCTGGCTACAAACCTGCAATCCTCCTGTCTCAGCCTCTCAAATACTGGCATTAAAATCGTGTGCCACCATGCCCAGCTTTATTTTTTGTTTTGAAACAGGGTCTCACTAGGTTGCTGAGAGTCTCGCTAAGTTGCTAAGGCTAGCCTCAAACCTTCAATCCTCCTGTCACAGCATCCCAAGTACTGGGATTACAGGTATGCACCACCATGCTTGGCCTATCTGTGTGCTTGAATCAACTCAAGTACCATCAACTTGAATAGAACCAATGAAGATTTATAAAATGAATGCAAACTGCTAAAAAAAAATTGGGGTTAGGGCATACTTGTTTAATTTTATTAGAACATTAAGATGTCGAGTTTTATTATGCCTAATATAAAGCATAATAATTAGAATTAATCATGGGTTTTATTATTATTAGTTACTATTAATTAAAATCTCTGTTGGTATGAGGAAGCACATAGTAGAAGTTTAATCAGTATGATTTGAGTAAATGACTGAAAAATACTCCATACGAGCTCAGTTGACTTGATGCTTTTTAATTATTTCATACCCTTAATCTTTTTTTTTTTTTCCTGCGGTACTGGGGATTGAACCCAGGGGCGTTCTACCTCCGCGCTATACCCCCGGCCCTATTTTTTTATACTTTATTTTGAAACCGGGTCTCACGAAGTTGCGGAGGGCCTCACTAAGTAGAGAGAGAGAGAGAAAGAGAGAGACAGGGAGAGAGAGAGAGAGCTGAGACTGACCGTGAACCTGGATCCTCTGGTCTCCGCCTTCCAAAGTACTGGGATTACAAGGGTGAGCCACCATGCCCGGCTCATACCCTTAATCTTTTTAACCTTACTGACTCCATTGTAACTGCTTCGGTGCTCAGAAGTGAGGCCTTATTCTTAGTTTACAATGAAATATGACTAGCCGGACACAGTAGCGCACGCCTGTAATCCCAGTACTTGGGAGGCTGAGACAGGAGGATCCCAGGTTCAAGAACAGCCTCAGCAAGTAGTGAGACTCTCATCAACCTAGCAAGACCCTGTTTCAAACTAAAAATAACAATAGGGCTGGGGGTATAGCTAGGAGGTAGAATGCCCCTGGGTTCAATCCCCAGTCACCACAAAAAAAAAAAACAGGTAGAATGCCCCTGGGTTCAATCCACAGTACCACTATATATATATATATATATATATATATATATATGTGTGTGTGTGTGTGTGTGTGTGTGTGTGTGTGTGTGTGTGACTAGACCATCACAAGAGATACCCAAGATAAAGAAAAAAGCCATGCAGAAGTGTAAAAAAGTCCACCCAACTGTACAGAGAATTCCTGAATGAAATTGGTTTCTAAAAGAGAATTACCAAAAGAAATAGCTGGAAAGGCCCCTGATAAGGGGGAAATATTAAAATGGTTCATGGTAAAGAGGGAGGCCACAGCCAGGGTGGGATGAGGCTGCAAAATAATAGGAAGATAACAACAAAAGATTTTCTTAGCTTGGTTTGAAGCAAGAACAAGCAGAAGAGAGGTGACTGCTTGGGGAAGTGGTGTAAGGTTAACACATTGAAGTTTATTAAGCTTCAGATTTTCTTCCCATGGAAGAACACAATATTCATTATGGAAAGAGAAGAAAAATAATCATAAAAAGGAGCATAGAAGTTTAGGCAGTTGAAACTCAGATTGAAATCAAGTCTCCAGTTCCTTAGAATTCCAGTCAGTGAGCTCAAAGAAAGCTCGGCTGTTACCATTCCACCATCTTTGAGGAATTAATAAAAATAGGAAGAATGCTAAAAGGTTGAGGATGGGGAAATATTTTGCTCTTTTCCAAAAGGAGGATGAAAACGTGGATCCAGCAGACGGTGAGTGAGTCCCGAGGAAGTCTAGTCTGAGTTAACCGTCCTCTGGCTTGTAAACTTTGAGGCAAGAATCTGGGGTTCTCTGAGGAACCAACAGGGATCACCAAGGGCACATTGAGCCAATCTGACTTTAATATTACCAATAAGAGTTGCACAGGGAATAGATTGTATGTTAAAAGCATAAAGCCTCTGAATTGTAGCAAAGCATTTGAAAAAGCCCTAATCTTCCTTTATAGACAAAAAGATAAAATAAGAATGGAAAAAAAGATCGAAGGCAGGTTAATTTCATCATTCTTTGAACAATCATAACATCAAAAAGTGTTAATTAATTTTAAAAAGCCTGTCCTACTTGACATCTTTATTAGTAATAACTAAAGTTTAGACACAGAAAGTATACTTAATCAACTTAACGAAGACACAAAGCTGGGAGAGTTAACTAAAGCCCACATAGTCCTCAAGACTCTTGTTTAAAAATGCCCAGTTTAAATTAACCCCAGAAAACAAATTGTCCAGTGGTCAAATCACTTCAGCTATAATTAGAACCAGATGTTCAAATGCAACCAAGTATCAGATCTTTATTATATCTTGGCTTTGTTTCCCTCTGGGGTGTGTGTGTGTGTGTGTGTGTGTGTGTGTGTGTGTATGTGTGTGTGTGTGTGTGTTACTGGGGATTGAACCCAGGGGCATTCTACTTTCAAGATACACCCCCCAACCCTATTATTTTTTTAAATTTTGAAACAGGGTCTCATTAAGTTGCTGAGGACCTTGCTAAGTTACTGAGGCTGGCCTCAAACCTGTGATCCTCTTTGTCTCAGCCTCCCGAGTAGTGGGATTATAGGCGTGCACCACCACATCCAACTGCTCACTTCATTTTTAAGGAAGGTTCTCCCAAATGAAGTCAAATATGCCATCAGCATCTCCAGGTTAATTTTCTACCAGCTCACTGACCACAGTGGAAGGAACTCCTTCTGCCCCAGGTCTAGTCCCAGTCCTAGGTTGGAGGGCCATTCCCCTCCTGGGGGATATGTGTCCATCACTGAACCAACCACAGTGATTTAAGGATTTCCCAAACTTGTAGATGGGTGTCCTCTCAAAGCCCAAGGACTAAGAGCAGGGAGCAAGCTGTTCACCAAAGGGATTGTGTGCCTGCAAAATCTAGCAAACAATTACACCTAAAATAATAGGCTAAAATAATCGTTTACAGAAACAAGATTAAATAATAAAAGTCCTGAGCTTGATTTGAAACAATCAGTTTCATAAATTAAAGATGAGGATAGACCACATTTGTCAACAAACGGCTCATGTGAAAAAGATTTAGAGGTTGTTTTAGACAATAAGCTCATTATGAACCAAGAATGTGTCACAGAGACTGGAAGAACTAATTCAATTTTAGGTTGCCTTAATAGAAAAATCATAACCCAATTATGGGATGTTATGGTCCCACTCACTGTTTTCTTCATAGGTCAGACAACAGCTGAACGTTACATTCTAGAAGGACATTCACAAAGTACAGGACATCCAGAGGGGCTGAGTAGGATAAAAATCAACATCGAGGAAGGAGGAGATTTCCATCTTGCAAAAGGGATCGCCAAAAAGCAGTGTTTCATTATTTGAAAAGTTGTCATATGGACATGAGATTGACTTCATCCCGTGCCACCTCAATGGGAAGAGCTAATAATATCTACAGTGAAATTAAAGGAAAATGGATCTGGATTGGATAAAAACAAGTAGTAGTATACAGCAAAATAATTGGCTCCTTTGAGATAAAGTAGGCTTCTCTCAAATGTAATTATCAGGAATGTTGTAGGATTGTGTTGGTCACTAGTCAACTTCTAAGGTGTCCCTTCCAACTCTTAGAGCTATTCCATGAGTATCTGTTAACTTCTTCATTATGGGCAACAGAACAGGAAATGCATACCCTTTCTATATTCTCAGCAGTAAGGGAAGGACCCAGGCATTCTGGGTCGGCTACGTGAATATGACTAGTGGAATTCATCACTCTGGTTAAGTGGAAGGAATTCAGTGCTCATAGAAGTAAATGCCATGTGGAAAAATCTTGTAATATAAGATACCAAGGAAACTGAGGGTTTGGGCAAATGTCTCACTCCCCTGGCACCCCCATGTATTAGTCAGAACTCAGAGTGTGTTCCAAATTAATTAAAACATCACTACCTGATCATTATGCTTGTATCTACTTCAGGGAAATGGTTCAAATTTCTGTTAAAATTATTTTGATCATCCATGGATTTCTTTATCCATCTTATTTTATAACACAGATATTATAAGAAATGTAATAAAGTAGCAAATACATTGGAAAATGTAATAAAACATGTAAAAGTGTTTTATAAATTGTCAAATCATACATCCATGTAAGGATTTAGTATAATTATTCATTTGGCCATATATCATAGGTAACTTAGAGTTGTAGATATTTTAAAATTCTTTATAAAATGAGGAATCACTAGATGCTTGTAAGACACAAAACAACCAGGTAAAGAATATCAAATTCCTCTGAAGTGAAAACTAGTTCTATGCTAGGGAGGTGCTGTATTGACTATGTGTCCTTAAACGTCACTGGAAAACTGTTGGGATTTTTTTTTTTTGGTGCATTGTAATCATACATCTTGATGGGTTTCAGGGGTGTAGAAGTAAGTATACATGCACACTTCGGTCAGTTAGCCCTCCCCCAATTCCCACCCCATTCCCTCCCCCTTCCCTCCTTCTCGTGCTCAGCATAGTAGTTGACTTTGGTAAGTTTGTGTATGTACATCCTGTGCATTAGGGTGTTTCCCTCTTCCCCCCTCCCATTTCCCTCAGTTAGGTCGCCTTCTTTACTCATCTAAGGTTTTCTCCATCTTTGTCTGGAGTCCCTCCTATGCCCTATTCTCCCTAGCTTCCGCATATTAGGGAGAGCATCCAACTTTTCACTTTTTGTTACTGACTAATCTCACTTAGCATAATGTTCTCTAATTCCATTCATTTAATTTAACTGTTAGGATTAAATGAAACTTTCTGAAAAGTGATTTTCAATATGTTATATGATTTCAAAATCAGAGTATTATCACACTTCTCATTATTAACAGTATCTTCATTATCTTACTACAATGAATTGGCTCCAGAAGTATACATGCCCGGATAAAGCCAACACTATGTGATAAATACCAGAATTCTGGCACCCAGCGTGAACAAAATCAGATAACAATTTTCCTTATGTGTGTGTGGGGGGGTTGAATATATTAAATCAGTCTCTGATATCTTTATTATTAATTATTAGCAGAGGACACAATCTCAAACTCGATGGCCACTCTGTATATCACAAATCACTCTTATAATAATCCTTATAGTAGCAGAATTGCATGGTAAAAGCACTAGATCAATAATAAAAGAAAAGAATGTTGGAGACCTATATTAAGACTACATCTTTAAAAGAAATCATTGAAACCATTTTGGTCCTCCATTACCGTAATTCCAAAAGACCAATAGGTGGGATTTATAAGGCCTAAGTATTGTATAGATTTATGTTAGATGCTTCTTACCAAGATGAATTTCATCATCTGGGATCAGAGTAACTAAGAAATCATGACACTGAACCTCCTCCTTTTACAAATGAGGAAACAGGATCCTGGCAAATAAGTGCTTTTTCCAAGGTTAGTTAACAGGGGAGATTGGATTTAAATAAGAGACTAAAACTTTTAGTGCTTCTTAGGAAAATTTTACCTATGGTAAAATCTGGTCACATTTAATAAAATCACCCAATATGCTGGAGTCCTTTTCCTTCGTGGTTATTACCCTCACCAAATAAGTATTATTAAATATGTGGAAGGAGGTCTAATTTAAGCTGAATGTTGTACTGAAAGAGCTATGATTCATTTCCAGTAATAACCAAGATTACAATAAAAATGGGATAGGAAATGTGAGCCAACACAGCCAGATGCACAAATACTCAGGGAACCTGAACTGGTCCACTTTGCATGCTCAAGGTCTGCAAAGAGACGCATCCACACATGTATAGCTGTGTAAAATGTGAAGGGCTTGTAAGAGATGGATGATGAGCAGGAAATATTGACCTTGCTTCCACTTGGGGTCAAAAGATGCAAAGAGATTCTTTCGTATATTTTATTTCCCGAAGGGGAACGTGTTACTTAATTAAAAAAAAATCTTTGAGCACTGTAATCTCTCTATTGCCAGGAGTGCTTCCTGTCCTAGTACTATTTTACCTTAGATGTTTTTTTCATTATTCAGAAGCAAAAAGGAAAAATTTGGCAAAGTTTAGCCCAGCCAAGATGGATGTTAATTGCAATGTTATAATACTAATTTGTGCATCCTTACTCAACCATAGGAAACTCATTATGGCCTCATTTAACATTCTGAAAACATTTTTAGACCATTTATAGGTTCAAAGGGAAATAAATATGACTATATATGTAGAATTGTCATTTTAATCAAATTAAATTTTCCAATTAGTGAAAGAAGTCTTATTAAGATTACCTATAATTCATATTCATAGAAGACTTCAAGTCTGAGAGACATTTTTGGAACAAGAAGTCTATATTTTTGCAGTGACTTCTTCATCAGAATGTATTATTAGTGATATTTTAAAATACCAAGATATCTTTTTAGAATAATATATTAATAATCCATAGCTTAACTCTTTTAAAATGATAGCTAGAGCCAGGTATGGTGGTATACCCTTGTTATCCCAGTACTTGGAAGGATGAGACAGGAGGATTGCAGGTTGGAGATGAGCCTCAGCAACTTAGCAAGACCATCATCAACTTAGCAAGACCCTGCTTCAAAATAAAAATTAAATAGGGCTGGGAGTGTCGCTTGTAAGAAATGTCCCTGGGTTTGATCCCCAGTAACAAAGAAATATTCTAGCTGGTTTAGAATTCAAAGGTTGAATACTGATAATGATGAGAAACTAAATAAATATATTTCCATACAACATCATCATTTTAGAAGGAACAGAGTTGAAATTTTGCTTTTCATAATAAATGAAAATCCTGAATCTCTTTCAGTGCAATTTTTAAATGCTTATCCATGCTGCTTAAAATAAATAAATAAGTAAAATGCAGGGCTATAATATCTATAAAGTGTAAATAAAAGGAACTAAATCAAAACAGAAAGTTGAATAGGGTCCGCTTGAAGAGTTGAACAGTATCATCAATAATACATTCATAAACTATGTCCACTTAAATACCAAAGTTGAGTTCTTAAGCAGAATAAATAAATATACTCTGTGGAATCAAAGACTTTTTAGGATGACTCATTACTTTCAACCCTGACATTCAGCTAATGATGATGTATTACATTGCATTTATATCACATCACATTTATATTACATTAGGAATGATCTTTATGACCTGATGTTCAGGGTTGCTGTTGTTGTTTTCTAAATATCTTCCAAACTTACACATAGTTTAAACATTTGAATTCAAAAAGCACAAATCTGTGCACTATAATTAACATGCTGCCTGAGGTTGATAAGATTTAGGAAGCAAGAACTTCCAGGATTCCTCAAGAGAAATAACCTTGCAGGGTAGATGGTCTCCTGCCAGATTATCAGCAGGCTCAGAATTAGGTCTAGGTAGGACAGGCTGTGACCCCAGATGTGTGATTGGAGGAGAACGGAAAATGCCTTCCCTTCCACCCCTGGTCCAAATAGTATTTGTTATTCTGTTTACAAAAAGAGGCATCCCTGTGAGTCTGGGTTGCATCTGCCAGAGTCTCCTGTTCAGATGTGTTCCACTCATGGCTGAATACATCTATTCAACAAATATTTACTAAGTGCCTATTATATTCTAAGTATTCTGAGGAATACAAAAAGAAATGGGATCTAGGGCTGCAAAAATACCAGGAAGTGAAAAAAAAATAAAGATAGAAATATCTGGGTTCAAACTTTATCACCACCCCTTACTGGCTGTAGTAACTGAGCATCAGTTTCCTGATCTATAAAATGGGGATGACAGTTTCCATATCCACCATAGAATACAGACCAGGATTGGTTGGATCATGGTTTACTAACTAAATATATGGAAGGGACTTAGGAGAATACCTGGTACATACTAAATGTTCAACAGATATATCATTGTTAATTTTATTATGAGCCAAAGATACTACCCTCAAGGAATTTAAAGTGAAATAGGAAAATGAGAAAGTAGAAAGAGTCGTTTAGGGAAAGAAATGATGGCTTCCAGAAGCAGAGATCAGAGAAAGTTTGAGAGAAGAGGCCACTTTTGAGCTGGATCCCAAGATCTGAGTAAGTACTTCTAGAAAAGTAACAAATACCTTAATACCCAACCAGGATTTGGTGCATTCTTTCATTCATAATAAGCATCCTTGGCTACACCCCTAGCCCCATTTTTTTTATTTTGAAACAGGGTCTTGCTAGGTTGATGAGGGCCTCACTACTTGCTGAGGCTGTCCTTGAACCTGCAATTCTCCATTCTCCTATCTCAGCCTCCCAAGAACTGGGATTACAGCCATGCGCCATCACGCCCAGCATCCTTGGAGTTTAAGAGCCACATGATGAGAATGGGTATGTTTTTACTAATGTGAATGGCGACTTCTGGATCTGGATGTGGGGTGCTGCTAATGGAAGGGGCAGCCAAGTGCCAAGTCTAAGGTGGATCAGAGGAGAAAGGATGCGGGGCAGCAGGGAGGCAGAACATTTCCCCTGATCCCTCAGTTTAGGGAGGAACACTTCAATTGGACTAGGAATGGAATGCAGCAGACACTGGCTGAGGTCTGTAGCTCAGAGTTCAGGGGATAGGATTTGTTGCATGGAGAAGAGTTTGGGGCATTCCATTTTGTCTCCAATATTGGCTGATTAGCTATACCTCTTTTAAAATCTCTTTTAGTGGTTGTTCTTGGGTTCACTATATGCACCTTTAATATATCACAGTCTACCTTCAAATAATTATTATACTGTTTCCGCACAGCTTAAGAATCTTACAAAAGTGCACTTCCATTTCTGTCCTCCTGTCCTTTTTGTTACTGTTGCTACACATTTTACTTATACATTTTATTAACCCCATGATACATTATTATTATTGCCTTTTCTTTAAATAGTCAACTATCCTTCAAAGAGATACATAAATGAGTGGGAAACATTTTTTTTTTTTTTGCGGTACCGGGGATTGAACTCAGGAGCATTCTACCTCCGAGCTACACCCCCAGCCCTATTTTCTTATTCTTTATTTTGAAACAGGGTCTCACTAAGTTGCAGAGGGCCTCACTAAGTAGCTGAGGCTGGCCGTGAACCTGGATCCTCCAGTCTCAGCCTCCCAAGTACTGGGATTACAAGGGTGCACCACCACACCCGGTGGGAAACATCTTTTATAGTGACTGATGCGTTTACTGTTTTTGTGTTCTTCATTCTTTTTCTCTTCCCCCAAATCTGGTATAGTTTTTCTTAGATTTCTTAGTAACAACATTTCTCAGTGTTTTGCTGAAAAAAGTTTTTATTTTATCTTCATTTTCAAGGATATTTTCTTTCGATATAAAGTTCTAAGTTGGCAGTCTTTTATTTTACTTTTTTAAATTTCAGCAATTTAAAGATATTCCAATGCTTTGGGCTTACATATTTCTGATGAAAAATATGTAATAAAAATTTTTAATTTCTTTTTAAATTTTTTATTCCTTTGCATGTAATACATCATTTTTCCTCTGTTTCCTTTTGAGTTATTTTAAATTTATCTTTAGCTGTTTAAGACATGCCTTGATATATTTTGGATGAGTGTGTGTTTGTTCTGCTTATCTTTATTGAACATTTTTATTGGGTGTACTCTAATTTTACATCATATTTTACATCATAATATGAGTGTCAGAAAAAAATGCACACAACTCTTGTTGCCCTCCCTGGGTTCCCCCCCTCACCCTCACCCCCCAAGTCTTTGAGATTGGAATTGGTAATTTTGTATACATTCATAGCATTATTTTTTATTGAACATTGGGTTTTGGCCAAACTTGGGGGAAAAAAGTAGCCATTATTTCTTCAAATACCACCCCTTCATTCTTCTGAGGCTCCAGTTGCACAAATATTATACTGCTTGGTATTGTCCTACAGGCCACTGATACTCTCTTCATTTTTTGTAAAGGAAGTTCCTTTCAAAATTTATTTTTTCTTCTTTATATCATATATTGATCACGTACAATATGTTGTTTTGAAATATGTATGCATTGTGGAATGACTAAATTGAACTAGATAACATATGCATTAACTCACATACTTACCATTTTTTTATGGTGAAAACATTTAAAACTTACCCTCAGTGGTTTTCAAGAATACAATTCTTTGTTATTAACTAGAATCACCATGTTGTATAATCTCTTGAATTTTTCCTCCTATCTAACTTCTGTGTCTTCTGACCCACTCTGATAACCCTGGTAACCATCATGGTACCATCTACTTCTATGAATTCAAAATTTTAAGATTCCACCTCAGTGAGATCATGTGGTATTTGTCTTTCTGTGGCTGGATAATTTAACTTTACATAACGCCCTCCAAATTCATCCCTGTTGTCACAAGTGGCAGGATCTCCCTTTGTGAGGCAGAGAATTCCATTGTGTATGTATATATACCACATATTTGTGAACAGGTTATTTAAAATTCTGTTCACTTTTTGTTTTCTCTCTTTGCTTCATTCTTCATGGGTTCTATTGTCATGTTCTCAAGGTCAATGACTTTTCTTCTAATAGCTGTTTTAAGATTGTTGATTGATAATTCCATCATCCCTGTCATTTCTGGCCTTTTTCTTTCTTTTTTTCTTATGTTAGGCCACATTTTCTTGCTTCTTGACTTATTTTTTAACTTTTTATTGGATGCTGGACACTTAATTTACACATTGCTGAGTGCTGAATATTGTTATGTTCCTTGAATGAGTGAAGACTTTATTTTGGTGTTTACATTATTTGCATATCAATTGGGTCCTTATAGGGCCTACTCTTTTTTTGGTGTCTTTTTAATTTTTTATAATTAATGATTTTTTCAGGTAGACAAATATTTATTTAGTAAAACAATTTACAGTCAAAATGTAAACTATTTTCAGAGTGTAAAACTTTTCCTAAGAAGCCCAGTATTCATAGGCATACTGAAATAATAGCTGAATTGCTAGTTGAGTATTGCCTGATTTTTTTATGATTTTTTTTAGAATTCTTGGGATAAATGGGTCGCTACACAGCAAAACAATTTATTGAGAAAGTGTATATTTTTTCAAATGACTCTGCTTATCTGTCCATTTTTAAATTTTTATATACTTTTTTTATTGGTGCATTATAGTCTCACATCATAATGTAGTTCAGAGTGATAGTGACATACATGCACACAGCACTTGGTGAGCTTTTCCTCGGCTCCCTCCCCTCTCCTTTTTTTAATATACTTTTATTGATGCATTGTAGTCTCACATCGTAATGTAGTTCAGAGTGATATGGACACACCTGCACACAGCACTTGTTGAGCTTCCCCTCAGAGCCTACTTTTAATTTTTTTATTTTCTTTTTGGTGCTGGGGATTGAGCCCAGGGACATTCGATCTCCAAGCTACACTCTCAACCCTTTTTATTTTTTATTTTGAAACAGAGTCTCAATAAGTTACTGAGGCTGGTCTCAAACCTGCGATCCTCCTATTTCAGCCTCCCAAGACTGGGATTCCAGGTGTGCACCACCATGCCCAACTTGCTTTTGATCTCCATTGAGGTGGGTCTTGAATAGTCTTTAGCCCATATATTCAACTCCACTGTCACTCCGACCTCTGGGTCCTATTGAACTAACAATATGTGGCTGCCCTTGGTCAACAGTGGTGATATACTCCACTCGTGCATAGCTTGTTATTCTACAGAGATCCAAGGGGACTTCCTCGCAAATTGCCAGAGCTCTTGTTTAACATGGCTCCTTCCTGTCTACACCTCTGCCCTGTAATTCCAGCCATCTCAGCCTCCTAGGACTTTGATCCCCATCTCCAGCCTCAGTATGGGCTCCCCTGCCCTGTGCCCATTGTCTGGAAACAGTTACCAGGCCCAAAGTGGTTATAGAATTTAGAATTTAGAAAGATTATAAAATTTACCTTATTGTTGTACTTCTCTGAAAAACCATAGTCCTGTGCTACCTGTTATATGATACCTCAAACAGTTGCTTTTTTATATATAATTTTATAGTGTACCATAGAAGGACAAGTCCACTCCTTGTTACTTCCATATGGCCAGAAGTATGATTCCAGGATTGGAGATGCTGAAAAAAAACTCTGACTTTTATGTGGTGAATAATACCAATCGAAAGGACCAGGAGACACGGTGGTGATACAAAATCAGAGTCTACTAGAGCTTCAATGTTTTAACAAATGACTGCCAGGAAGCATTAGTGATTTTTACTGTGTTGGTTTGGAGGAACATTTCTAGAGGAAAATTGCAGATCCCTGTCCTATTCAAATTTTTATCATTGACTTAGATTGAAGAAGTCTATCAAATTTGACAAAAACATAAAGCTTAAAATGTTAGCTACTCTTCTGAGTGGATTCAGAAAACTTTCAATAGGCGGGACAGGCTGAAATTTAATGAGAATAAATGGAAAATTTTTATATAAGTTTAAAAGACCAAGGACACAAGTATAAGACAGAAAGATCTGCCTTCATATCCAATTTACATGAGAAATAGCTACCATTTTATTTGGCCACATGCTTAATATGAACTGTGCTAACATTGCTTTTTTACAAAGGAAAAAGCAGACATGGTGGTACACATCTATAATCCCAGTACTTTGGAGGCTGAGAAAGGAGAATTGCAGGTTCAAGGCCAGCCTCAGCAACTTGAACTGTTTCAAACTAAAAAGAGCTGGAGGTGTAGCTCAGAGGTGGAACGCCCCTGGGTTCAATCCCCCCCATAATAAAAGAAGAAAAGGAAAACAAAACAAGGAAAGAAAAAGGGGAAGAAAAGAAACTTCAAGTGGAAGGTGCTAATCCTGCTTTCAGACCCCTGAGGTTTTTCATTTCATTCATTTACTAATGAATTCTCCTCACAGGGCTTTAAAATTTTCAATATGCTCGTGTGCAATAAATTGCATTCAGTTACAGGAATCACATTTTAAGCGGCACATTGACAGTTGCCAGTGCGTCCAGAATAGGAACCCAGCATTCTGAAAACTCCGGACTGTATCCTGAGATAGAAACAGCTGAAAGCATTTTGTGTGCAAACCAAAGGAGAGAAGGCTAAGGGAAGAAGTGTAGCATATCTTAAAATACACTCGGCCCTCTGTCTCCATGAGTTTAAGTACAGAATGAAAATACTTGGCAAAAAAAAAAAAAGAATTGCATCTGTATTGAACAGATTTTTCTTGTCATTATTCCCTAAGCAATACAGTCTAGCAATTACTTACATAGCTGTTACATTGGATTGTATATTATAAGTAATCTAGAGGTGATTTAAAGTATATAAGGAGGATTGCATAGGTTATATGCAAACATTACACCATTTTATTAAGTGATTGAAAATCGGTGGGTTTAGGTTTCTCAGGAGACATGGAGTCAGGCCCTTGCAGATACTGAGGGAGAACTGTATTTGAAGGGCTCGCAAATATTTGATGGAGTTGACCAATTGCTTGAAAGCTTTCCGGAAGAAAACACTACACTGGAATTACCATAAAATAGGGTTGGATCTAACCATAGAAGAGCATCTTTTACCGGAATGAGGTTCCAAACTTATTCAGCAAATCCACTGCTTAAAATATTTTGAAGAGGTGTTTTAACTTGGCTCAGGAATTCTATCTCCTCACCAACCTTATAAATCCATGATTCTTAGGGCCAATGAAACAGAAGACACTTATCTCCTGGGTTATGACGGAAAATCCTTATCAGCCTTGTTTTTGTGTCACAGGCTGACCAGGTCCTTGTCAGGAGGTCTCCGTCCACAGATCAGTATTTGTGCTGCTCGAGGGTAACCAGCCCCAAACCTTGCCACATTGGAGAACCTCTTGAGGTGGAAATGGGTGAGGGCGAAGAGACAGGGGAGAAGGAAGAAAACACATAGCACTCTGTGTTGAAGGACATGGAGGATACTAAAGAGGAAACCCTGCTCCTTCCATGGAATGCAATAAGTCCATATTCTATAAACCAACGGCCTGTTACATTCAACATTTTGCATTAAGAGGCAATACGGCTGGGCATGGTGGCACACACCTGTATCCCAGTACTTGGGATGCTGTGACAGGAGGATCCCAGGTTCAAGACCAGCCTCAGCAACTTAGCAAGACTCAGCAACCTATTGAGACCCTGTTTCAAAACAAAAATAAAAAGGGTTAAGGGTGTAGCTCAGAAGTTCAGTCCCCAGTACCACACACACACAAAAAGCAATACATTCCTTACATGCAATTTTTAACTTTTCCAATAACTAAAATATAAAAATGTCTATCTATAGCAAAGTACAGATAATTGTTGGAACTGAATAATGGGTTGAAACTGAGCACTGGGATTGATTGTGCCATTGTCTCTACTTTCATGCATGTTTGACATTTTTCACATTAAATTCTTACTTTTATCTATCAGGTGTCTTCCAATTATGCCAAGTCATGTTCAGGAGTAACTTTTTATATCTCTTGCAATTGTACCTTTGCATGTGGAGGAAGTTCCCCTAGCACAGTGTCCCTTGCCTCTATGACCCTGGGCTTCAACTTCCATTTTAGAACTGGAGGGATTTAACTCAGGTGAGTTTGGAAAATAAGTATGCATAACTCCTCCACTTCCCTTCTCTCCTTCTGGGAGCCACCTGGACACAGAAAGCACACACCTGTGTGCTTCCATACTGTCAGGTGGGTAAGGTCAGACCCACTAAGAGGAGACTGATTCTGTACTACCTGTGGATAAGAGGGTAAGTCCAATTCTGCAATGAAATATTAGAAAGTGTATTATTGAGGAGCCAGGCATAGTGGCATGTGCCTGCAGTCCCAGTACTTGGGAGGCTGAGGCAGGAGGATCACAGGTTTGAGGCCAGTCTCAGCAACTTAGCAAGACCCTATTTCAAAATAAAAAGGGTTGGAGGTATAACTCAGAGGTAGAATGCCCCTGAGTTCAATCCCCAGTAGCATGTACACACAAAAAAAGAAAGTCTATTGTTATTGTAGTACAAGCCTTGTCGAATAATCCAGGCTTCAAAAAGCTGATAGTTTTATTCCAACCTATGTGAATTCTCTTTCTCAAAAGATTCACAATTCTACAAGAAAAAGGGATGTTAGGCATGGATTCCTTAAAGTCCTGGCAAGCCTTTCACTCTTACTTTTCTGTTCATCTTTGTTGATCAACCTTCCTGAGAAATCTTTCTAAATTGCTCCATCAAATGAGTTACTACACATTCTCTCAACACTCTGTTTATACAACATTACACTATTTATACAATTATTTTGTCATTGTCTGTTTATCCATCTGTGTTGCCATCTAGATTGTGCCTTCTAAAGCAAAAAATATCATTCATCTAATGGATCCAACACTGCCACAGTGCCTGGTCCTCAGTCAGGTGTGTCCAAAATATATGAATGAATGAATGAATGAATGAGGTACTCAGTCTTTTCAATGAATAATTAATTCTGAATAGTAGTTTATTTTTAAGACCATAATTATTTTTGATGATAGACTAAGAGCTCTAATGCCTGAGACAACAATCATGTATCTCAATTGAATTTTAATCTATATTGATTTTATTAATTTTAATCTACAGGCTCTAAAGTCAATGTATTAATTTACTCCATTCTTCAATTATTACACTATGGGACCAGGAGTCAGGAATCCTGAGTTTTATTTTTAACTCTATTGCTGACACATCTTTGTCTTTGAAGAAATCACTTAACCAATTGGTTCCTGGGTTCTATATCTATAAATTGGAAACACTAACTTTCTTGGTAAGTGTTCTCATATCCCATATCAACTAACACTCTCCATACGCAACCTGAAGTATTGCATATTTAGTTATAACGTCAGACCAGAGATGAACCTTGGAAGCTTACTGTAAGACCATTGCATTTAACGCCAAGAGATATATTTTTAAACTTTTTATTGGTGTAAAAGAGTTCTCTAATATTGAAAGAATCAGAGTTCATAAAATTACTCCTATTCAATAGAGAGGTAATCATTTCTATACTTTGATTAAGTTAAGTAATAAAGACAAAATTCGGGTACTACTAAATGTGATGATACTTGAGGGGAAAATAGTCACATTAAAACATAATAGTGTATCTATCGAATGATTAATAATAAGGAAAGTCTAATTTGGTGTCAGAATGGAAATCCATAGCTTCTTCATTTCTAGTAACTGGAGAATTTCCCACTGTCACATGCCTGTTTCTATAGTTATGCAGAGAAGTAAAGAAAGATGAAGGGAAAGAGACACTACTAGAATGCTCGAGGCATCGATAACAGGGACTTCCAGTGACACACCCATTAGCCACCCTTCTTTTCCTTTCTAAATACAAAGCTCCAGCTTTATTCCGAGAAGCAAGATTTTTTAAACACCATTTCTAGCCTCTCTTGCAGCTAGGTGGCCCTGACATTAAGCACTGGACAGTGAAATGACAGCAATAGTTGTTATATACGTATTCAGGGAGAATCCTTAAAAGAATGACAGACAGCTACAACAAACCTGGTGCCTTTTACCATTTCCCTTCCTCTCTGTCTAAAATGTGGAAGCAATGACTGAATCTTCAGAAATCATTTTGAGACTTTGAGGATAGAAGCCAGTGGTAAGGACAGCATAGAAGTAAATTAGAAAGAGCCCAGACCCTGGGCCAATTTATGAGGTTACCACATAAGTCTCTGGGCATTCATTCTCCAGGATTAGCTTTTCCTTTCTGTGAAGGAAAATAAACTCTTCATCTCCTTAAACCATGGTGGTCAGGTTGCTGATGCTAGCTGCCAAGTATAATTCCTAAGTGGTAGAATACATCCTACCATAAGAGAAAGACAATCTCAGACTCACATTACTTTAGAAGTCTTGTGGGGCAAGAAAGACGTCAGATGTTTTACTGCCTTCCCTTGACAAGTTAAAATTAAAATCACAGACTGAGAAATGGCCAGCTACTCTTGGAAACTGCTTGGAGTCAAGGCCCCCAGGGATGTTTCCTAGCCTTCTTTGCTACAGTTATTCAAAACAAACAGCTCTCCACCAAGCAGAAAAACAAACATCCCATTTAGCTCTGAGCACCTGTGTCTCCAAGTGCATGTGCCCCATGAGGGAGCTGAGACTGGGTCCTGTGAATATTGCTACCATGGTTTTACCATCATTTAGTGTTCACAGGTCTGCGTCTCCCTGGAGACCGTGAGTCCCTTGGCGCCTTAAGCGCACATATGTGAAATGCGGAGGGGGGCACCTACCAACATCAAGCACACCCAGAATTCAAGAACAGCCAGTTTATTTTTTCACCCTGCTGAAAAAAAAGTGGTGGGTAAAATGGGGATGGGAGGGGAAGAAGTCTCTGGAAAAGATTGATTGCACTACTGATCATTCATTTTCACATTCCTATAATGATGGGAATCTGTATTTCCCCTTCTGGTGCAGGAGAGAATCCACACTTAGATCCAAAGTCTTCTAGAAGGAGCTGGCAGGGTTAGCAGGAAGCCACAAAGAGGAGAAGCATTACATCACAGGAGAAACATGGCAGCACGGTAAAGCACTTGAGGAATCTTTGCTGCTTCAATGAGAGGTGTTGTTATAATTATGCACATACCTGGTGTCCAAGCCCAAGATTTGGCTCAGATTAGCAAGAGCAATTCGAAAACCAGTCCCCAGGGTGGTTTTGGTCTTGAAATACTTGAATCAAAGTCCTATACATAAAACAACAAAAGTCGAACTTCCCCTGTTGAGGAGGCAGGTGAGCGGTGCAAAAACCACCTGCTGCCAGCCCTCTGGCTCCCCCATGCTCACGATGGCTTTGGAGAGAGCACAATGTCCAACCATTCAGGACTGTCTCCTTGCTCTGTCTCTAAATGAGCCCAAAGGCAAGAATATATCCATTCCTTTACTCATTTCCCAGCAGCACAACAGATTAGCCCCAAAGAGGAAGTTTAAAATATAAATCAGGGCCTAGAAGAATCCACAGTGACTCCCTGTCCCCCGCCACTTACCTTACCTGTCTGCTGTTCTTCAAACAAAGCAAGAGATTAAATTATTCTTTTAACATTGGCCTGAGTTCATTCCCTTCATTCGACAGTACACCTTCATTTAAGGGAAGTGAAGTGTTGAATGGATTATGCAAAAAGCTCCCAAATTACTAACTGCGTCTCTCACACATGCCTTCCGTGCGCTTCCCCAAGAGCCTCTGCCGTTGGAAAGAGGAGAGAGTCCAATTAGCTACCTTAGTCCATTCCCCTTGATCAAACAACCTTTTCGGTGTCTCATTCTTCTTTCGGTTCCTCAGATTTAGTGCCATCCTGTCTGGACACCAGATGTTTTATTTGAAAATAGTTACTAGAATATAAATGGAATGAAAACTAATCAGGTTGTTATAAATTCAAATAAGGTAGCTTGTTTCTCTGAGAAAAATCTTCAGTGAATGAGCAAGCAAAGAAGGATTTTCATCTAATGAAACAGGTAGCACACAAGAAAGCAGGGTCATCTTCCTATCTTGCTTTGGGCATGCCATAAATATTAAACAGTCACAATAAAACCACCATGGCCATGACCTGCAACACCCTGGATTCTCTTGGCTTCTCAAGAACGCTAACCGGCTAAGCTATCTACTGGTGTGATGTTTAAGGGGAAACCTGTCCATTGAGGATCCAATTCTGCACTTAGTAGGAGAGAGAAGTATGATGCTTGTCAAGCAACTTTAGAAGTCCAAGGACTTATTCTAGATGTCATTACATTCCCTGTTATCTGTTATTTGGTGGGGATAACTTAAGCACAGATGCTGTTTTTAATGTGAAGTTCAACTGTACGCACAAAAGTTTCTTGATACTTCAGTATGTACTTATTGTTTTAGTTTTCTGGGGCCCTCATAATAAATTTATTTTCTCATAATTCTAGAAGCTAGAAGCCCGAGATTGATGTGTCAGCAGGGGTGGTTTCTTTAAGAACTCTCTGTTAGTGTATAGGTGGCCATCTTCTTCCTCCTTCTTCAGGGTAGTAGTCCATCTGTGTGTGTCTGTGTCCTAATATCCTTTTATCTCCTCGTCCTCATCCTCCTCATCCTCCTCGTCCTCCTCGTCCTCCTCGTCCTCCTCGTCCTCGTCCTTGTCCTCCTCCTCCTCATATCTGGGAGTTCTGTAAAAGCAAGACTTTTACAGAACTATCTTTTTGTCTATGAACAGTAGAGTGGAAAATCTGGAGTGGTCTACCTCTGAGTTACACCCCCAACCATTTTTATTTTTTGTTTTCAAACAGGGTCTTGCTAGGTTGCTAAGAGTCTCGCTAAGTAGCTGAGGCTGTCCTCAAACCTGTGATCCTCCTGTTTCAACCTCCCAAATACTAGGATTAAGGACTGAGCCATGACACCAGGCCTAATCCCCTTTTCTTATAAAGACATCTGTCGTCTTGGATTAGGGCCCACCATGATGATCTCAATAATTATCTCTTTAAACACCCTATTTTTATAAACATACTCCGAGGTACTTCTTTTTTTTTTTTTTGCGGTACCGGGGATTGAACCCAGGGGCATTCTACCTCCGCACTACACCCCCCGCCCTAATTTTTATACTTTATTTTGAAACCGGGTCTCACAAAGTTGCAGAGGGCCTCACTAAGGAGAGAGAGAGAGAGAGAGAGAGAGAGAGCTGAGGCTGGCTGTGAACCCTGATCCTCCAGTCTCCGCCTCCCAAAGTACTGGGATTACAAGTGTGCACCACCACGCCCAGCTTCTGAGGTACTTCTAAGGTTAGTATTTCAACATGTGGATTTGGGGAAAACACAGTTCGCTCATAAAACTTCCAATAACTTCATGTAGGGACTTCATCTGCATTTATTGCCATTCTCTCCTTTTGTAGTTGAAGTATTTGGACCCAGAGAGATGAAGTGTTATGTCCAAGAAGAGATTTAACATAGGAACAGAAGGAGGTAGGGGCAGGACTTGAATTAGAACAAAAGTCTCCCAGATTTTCCACTCTACTGTTCATAGACAAAAAAATAGTTCTGTAAAAGTCTTGCTTTATGTCGCATGGAGTTATAATGCAAAAAGCATTACAGTCATTCCTTGATCAGGTTGATCTGAGGGTGAGCACAGAGAGCTGTCCACTTTCTCTTAGTGTCAAATGGATTTGCAGTGAAACCAGAGTTTCATAGTTTGTGAGTGAAACTATGTGACTTTGCTTCCCTACCCAGAGGTATATGTGTTCCAGGTTTCCTGAGACAATCTCCTCGGAGTGGGAAGCAAATATTAGAATTTGTACATCACCTTCTTTATCCTAAAGTAAGAAACAAATTACTTCAGATGCACTGAATGTATGAGTTGACACTGGTCCAGTGTCGCGTGGCACTGAGGGAAGGTTAGGTATTTTCCGAGAGGCACTTTGAAGTGTTGCTGTGAATTGCAATTTACACCATGTGCCTGGTTAAATGAATTTATGGCTTATATCATCTAGTCTCCACTAATTTACCCCTCACATAATGAACAAATGGCTTGAAAAGGTTCTTTCAAAGAAACTGCAGATTGGAAATAGCATAAATAATACAAGCACACGTAAATAAGAAAATTGCTGAGCCAAACTTTTATTCCTAGTACAAGCTCATCATGCAACATAATATGAGGTAAAAACAATGATGATTTAATTATAGCTGACATATCCAGTCACATTTCTTTCATGCTCTTTTCTTTTTAAAGGAGAAAAACACCACAAGATATTTTATGTGTCATAGAAAAAATCTTATTTTAAAAATATTACTTATTTTATCTTTATCTCATCCTTTATACACATTGTGGTGATATATTCATCATGCACAACGTCTGTCCATAGGATGCTGTAATATACCAAACATAGAAGTTTTATGAGGACATGAACATTGTAAAATACTCTAAGCATGTACATATTATAAGTCCTTGCTCAAACTATTCTTTGCTGATATATGATCTAAAAAGTTTAGCAGCCACCAGTGACAGCATTCAGAGTTTTGAAATGTCAGGAAAGGTACCATCCAATAAGCAGTTGCCATTCCTTCTAGAGCTTTCTGGTACATATTAGCTAATCTGTATTTTGGGGCACTGTGTTTTTTTATAACTTTTTATGGAAGTTTAGCATATATACAAAAGTTGCACAAATCACAATGATTTTCTCAAAGTGAATGCATTTGTGTATCTAATACCTGATAAACAGTCATTCCAAAGTGTTGGAAGTTCCTCTCAAGACCTCTTTTGCTCCCTAACTCAGCCAAGGGAAATACCCATAGCTTAGTTTATTGATCTAGATATAAATGGAGTCATGCTGTCTGGCTTTCCCATGCTGATCTGTACGAGTTCCTTATATACTTTGGATATAAGTCCTTTGTATTAGAAATATTTATATATTCATATGTATTGAAAAATATCCTCTTCTCTGTAGCTTGGCTTACTTTTTAATACTTTAATGAAGTTTTTGGAGGAATAGGAGTCCATAATTTTAACATGGCTCAATTTATAAAACTTTTTCTTTTGTAATTAGAGAATATTTAAGAAAGCTTTAAGACATTTTTGCTTATTATAAGGTCATAAAGATGTTCTTTGTTTTATTCTTACACTTTTATTGTTTTGACTTTAGATTTAGATATGAAATTCATCTGGAATTGGCTTTTTAATATGGTATTAAGTAGTGGCCAAAATTTATGTTTTTACATGGATATCCTAATTAACCAGTACTAATTATTTCAAAATACTAACCTCTTCCCAATTCACTGTAGTCACCTTTTTTATAAAACTGTGACTATTTATGTTTGGGTCTGTTTCTGAATTTTCTATTCTGTTCCATTTGGGCTATCTGGTTTTGTATCAATATTGCACTCTCTTACTCCTACAGCTTTAAAATAGGTCTTCAGTTTGGTAGAGTAAGCCTTCCATCTTTTTCTTCTTCAAAACTGTTTTGGCTGTTTTAGGTCCTTTGCATTGACATATAAGTTAGAAATCAGTTTGTGAATTTCCACTAAAAAATGTAATCACATTGAATGTATGATTCAATTTGGAAAGAACTGACATCTTTGGAGTTTTCAGTCTTCCAATCTATGAACATAGTATATTGCACCATTTATTTAAATTTATAATTTCTCCCAGCAATGAACTGCAGTTTTAGTATGAAGTATAAATTTTATACTGAGAGCCAGGCGTGGTGGCGCACGCTTGTAATCCCAGTACTTTGGGAGGCGGAGACTGGAGGATCCGGGTTTGCGGCCAGCCTCAGCTCTCTCTCTCTCTCTCTCTCTCTCTCTCTCTCTCTCTCTACCTAGTGAGGCCCTCCGCAACTTCGTGAGACCCGGTTTCAAAATAAAGTATAAAAAATAGGGCCGGGGGTGTAGCGCGGAGGTACAACGCCCCTGGGTTCAATCCCCGGTACCACAAAAAAAAAAAAAATTTATACTGAGGCTGCCTGAAGTTTTCTGCTGCTATTATAAATAATATAATATTTAAAATATCAATTTTTAATTATTTTTGCTTGTATACAAACAGAAATTCATGTAGCAAATGATCTTTATTCAGATACCACGCCAAATTCACTTAATAATGCTAATCATTTTTCTTATATCCTATAATCTTGCCAAATTCATGTATTAATTACAATAGTTTTCTCTAGATTCATATAAATTTTTGACAAGATCTGTAACTTATAAGTAATGTAGATTCTTTTTATTTCTTCCTTTCTCTTACACATGCCTTGTATCTATTTTTCTTTCCATTAATAGACCAACAAAGACTTTCAATTCAATGTTATATAGAAATAGTTTCAGTAGGCTTCCATGTCTTAGTCTGTCTTAGTGGGAATCTTTCACTATTTCACCAGAAATATGTATACTATAGCAGCTTTTAATTTTTGTGGATAATCTTTATCAACTTAAGGAAGTACCCTTCTACTATCATGAATATATATATATATATATATATATATATATATATATGATAAATCGGTGTTGAATTTTACCATACACTTTTCTTGTATCCATCACTACAGTAAATTACATTTATTTATTTTTGGTTAATATTAAAAACGCTTGCATTCCTGAAATAAATTTTTAATGTACTATCCTATTGTCATATTGCTGGATTCAATTAACTAATTTTTTTTTTAGGATTTCCATTTCAAAGCTGATAAAGACATGGGATTATAATTTCTATCTGTTTTCAGATATTCTCAGGCATCATGATTACATTGTTTCATGTAAACATTTAGGAAATATTTCTTGTTTTCACATTCTCTGGAAACATTTGTATAAAATTCATGTTACTTCTTTCTTTCATATTTGCAAAAATCTACCTATGAAGCCATCTCAATTTTCCTGTTGTAATGTTTTTAGTAACAGAATCAATTTCTTTGACTGATATAGGAATATTCAAATTTTTCTATTTCATCTATCAATTTGGCAAGTTGCACCTTTTAAATAATTGGACCTTTCCCCAAATAATTAACTATCTTGGCATGAAATTGTTTATAATATTTTTTTATTTTCTTCTTAATGTCAATTGTCCCTTAAGTAATATCTCCTATTTTATTCCTCATGTTGTTAATTCATGTTTTATATATTTTGTTCCTTGGTTGGCCTTTCTAAGAATATATCAATTTCTTAATGTTTGCAAGGATTCTATCTCTCTCTCTCTCCCCCTCTCTCTCTCTCTTCCTCTCTCTCCCTCTCTCTCTCTCTCTCGTTTTACTGGAGATTGAACCCAGGGGTATTCTTCCTCTAGGCTACACCAGCCCTATTTTATTTATTATTTTGAAGCAGGGTCTCACTAAGTTGCTGAGGGCCTCACTAAGTTGCTGAGGCTGGCTGCGAACCTGCGATCCTCCTGTCTCAGCTTCCCAAGTACTGGGGTCACAGACATGCTCACCATACCCAACTTCTTTCATTGATTTCTCTCCTTATTTTTATTGCATCCTTCCTCCTACTTTTTTGGATTTGACTTGTTCCTCTTTTCTACCTTCTTGAAAAGAAAGCTTAGATCACTAATCTTCAGGCTTTATTATATTGTAATATATGTATTTTAAACCTATAAATTTCTATCTGAGCACTGTGGTAAATGCATGCTGCGATTTTTGATATATTATCATTCAGTTCAAAATTTCTAATTTATACTTATTTTCCTCTTCACCCACTGTTTATTTTGGTAGATATCATTTAACTTAAAAGCAGTTGGGCATTTTCTAATTACTTGTTTGTATTTCATTTTTATCTTGTTTACACTGTAGACAGAGAAAATGCTTTGAGTAATTTCAATCTTTTGCCATTGAGTGGGGCTTGCTTTATGACCCAACACATCATCAATTATGATAAAAAATTTACTGTGCACTTGAAAAGAATATGAATTTGGATGTTGTTTGGTGCCGTGTTCTATATATATCAATTAGGTCAAGTCATACAGACATTCTAAATTCTTAATGATAATGAAAGATGTCTATTTCTCCTGTTCTGCCAAAGTTTCCTTTATTTTAATGCTATATTATTGGGCCCATACAAATTTAGGATTGCAATATCCTCCTGTTGGACTGACTCATCACTATGTATCACTATACATTTCATCACTATGAAATGTATCAATCTCTGGTACTGACACTTGCCTAAAATTCTGTTTTGTCTGATATTAGTATAGCTACACCAGCTTTCTTATTAGTGTTTTGTTGTGCTTCCTTTTCTACTTTAAACCAATTTGTGTCCCTATATTTAATTTAAGGTGTGTCCCTTGTGGTCAACATATATTTAGATTTTTGTTTTCTAGTCTCATCATCTTAGTCTTTTGTGACAGCAGTTAGTCATTTACATTTAATTCAATTAATGATATAATTGGATTTATAGATACCATCTTGCCATTTTGTCTCTATTCGACCCAACTAATTTATGTATTTCCTCTTTTCATTTTTTTTCATTTGGAAGCTAATCATATATAGATATTTTTACTGTGCCCCATATTTCACTGTGCCCCTCTTATACTAATCCTATTTCCATTCTTTAACCTATGCTTTATTGTAGATATATCCTATTAACCTATCCTCTAGTTCTTCAACCTGTCTTGTTATGTGTTTATGTTAAAACTCATCTACTAAATACCTAATCTTGCATATTCCCATCTTTATTTCTGAAAGTTCCCTTTGCACTTTTCCAGATCCCAGTTCTCTGGTGAAATTTTCTATTAATCTTTATTTCTTCTTTTTCTTCTGTTTTCCTGAGCATTCTTCTTAGAGCATAATACATAACAAAAGCCCATATGTCTTAGCCACAATAGCAGACCACCTGCAAGTCTGTTTCTACTGTCTGATTTTTCTCTTGGAATTTGGTTACATACTCATGTTTCCTTGCATACATAACCGTTTTTTGTTTGAATCACAGACAAGATGACCGCAGATGATGTCATCTTTCACCAGAGAAAGTTCACCATTTGTTCTGCAAGATAATAATAGATTCTGGGGGAGAGCAATCCTCTTTATTCCATTGGGACCAAGCCAAGTCAAGACTGTGTTGCAGTTTGGATAAAACTTCACGTCTAACTCTAATTCAACCGTGTTCCTAAAGCAAGACACTCGAGGGCTTTTAACTCACAATCTGATGAATCTTTGATCCCTGTGGGGAATCCCTTCTTTTTTTAAACTTAATTTTTTTTTTTAGCCTCACACATATATTTGGATTTGGCAAATATCTTGAGGAAAAAAGAAACCATGTGTTTGAGGCCCCTTAGGTATTAAACTTTTGTCATTCTAGCCTTGTACAACTCCAAAAACTTGACTGGTTTATTTGAATTCCAGCAAGGACTTTCTGCTTGAGCCAACCAACATTGTCAGCTTAGGCCCAGAACTGACAAAATTCTTTGGAAAACAAAGAGAATGAAGATGGTCAACACATCCTGAAGAGGTTCTCTCCTCCCCAGAGCTTCTAGCCTGCTGTTCATTTCTTTGTAAAACGCGTGTGTGTGTGTGTGTGCGTGTGTGTGTGTGTGTGTGTGTGTGTGTGTGTGTGTGTGAGAGAGAGAGAGAGAGAGAGAGAGAGATCTTATAGTTTTTCTTTTTTAAATTTATTTCATTTACTTAGTCTTTATTATCAAAACAACCAAAAGAATGAACTAACAAAGAAGGTAAAGGTTGATATTCTGCATTTCTTATACATGATACATGCATTGGATTTCTTTTACCTAACACATCATCCAGAAAAGAGCATCCCCCCCAAAGCAGATAATCCAACTGAATATAGATGAAAGAGCAAACATTACAGCTAGATATTTTAAATGATGTAGAAGCAAATGTTCCATACCCATAGGGTTTTTGTTGGATCTTATATTTAGCCAGTGGTGATACTCTGTTTGAAAAATTATAGTTGGGTGCGATGGTATACACCTTGCAGGTCTGAGAACAGTGCATGGTAACTTAGTGAGATCATGTTTCAAAAAAATATAAAGGGCTAAGGGCATAGATCAGGTAAAGTGTCCCTGGATTCAATTCCTAGTGCCCCAAAAAGAAAAAAAGTAGAAAAATTAGTGTCTGTGATATAAATATATTTTACAGTATTAAGAGTATCACCTGGCCGGGCGTGGTGGCGCACGCTTGTAATCCCAGTACTTTGGGAGGCAGAGACCGGAGGATCCAGGTTCGAGGCCAACCTCAGCGCGCGTGCACGTGCATGCGCGCGTAATATCTCTCTCTCTCTCTCTCTCTCTCTCTCTCTCTCTCTCTACCTAGTGAGGCCCTCCACAACTTCGTGAGACCCGGTTTCAAAATAAAACATAAAAAATATGGCCTGGGGGTAACGCGGAGGTAGAACGCCCCTGGGTTCAATCCCCAGTACCGCAAAAAAAATAAAAAGAGTATCACCTGTACCATACCTTGATTTCCGTAAGGTAAAGACTCTCTTCACCATCTATGTACATTGAAAGTTCCTAAGCCTTTGGATTAGTGAGGACAAAGACTGCATGGATGATGTAACACTAATATAATTCTGGGTGGGGATGAGTGAAAGTGGAGTCTATTTTCAGAAGGCTGTGTAGAAGATTAAAATTAACTAGGAGTGAAAATAAAAGTGATTCCCAGTGCTCTAAACAAATTAAAATATAATGTTCTGACTTTTCCTAGGGCCAAACATGGGTGTGCACTGTTAGGTTTTCAACGCCCATATTTTTCACAAGTCATATTTGGGCAATAATGTGCAGCAAAGGGGAATTTCCTGTTCAAGTATGAGAAAGGCATGGAAAAACCTTGCTACAACTGCAAACAGGTGGTGATATTATGTGATTACATGGCAAACAACATGTTTTGATTTGGGTGATGAGTTGTCTGAATATTAGGAGAAAAAATGTCATTTCATAACTTTGTTTTCTTGCAATCAATACAGTTTGGGGTTCTTCTACTTTAAATATCTGTATCATGTCTTCAGATGTGGCCTCTTCTCCACGTTCCTCCAGTCACTTCCATTCAGATCTTTCCCAGCCTCATCACCATCACATCCCCTCTCCATCCCCAGCTCTGCACCTCTGACCTCTCCTTCCTGCAGATCCATCCGACACGTCCCAGGGCAAAGCCTCAAGATGGAATACCTATATTTACAAACCCAGATAGGCACAAATTAGTTTCAGCACAACATCATGACACATAAAGACCCCATTTAGATTTTCACATACATCCTCTTCCTGCGGGACACAGACAACTGACCACATCCCATCCGCCCTCGATGCCTTTTCTGAATGGTTCCCCTGCATTTCCGCCCATGGAATCCTCTGAAATAATTCCATGACACCCCACATACGTGTGGACACATCCCATCCCCTCACTAAAAACAACCTTCCCCTTCTCGGAGCTTCTTTTAATATAATGCAGGGCATTCCTCAGCCTCTGGCTAGCTAGTTTTTAAGCTTTTCTTCTTTGGGTTTTTTTATGGAGGAAGGATTATGTTAGGGCCAATATTCACTTTTAAAATCCTGTTTGTTTAAAAGCCAGGGGCAACATGAAATAACAAAGTTGAATGGCCGTTTTGCAGTTTGAAATCTAGCCAGGCGTAGGATAATTATAAAAAGTAACCAGTCCGATGAACATAAAGCAAGCTGGCAAGAAATCTGCAGGACATGGTGACTTGTGTAATGCTCTCTTTTCACTGTCAAGCAGAAACCCTCAGTCACATTAACTAAATGTCAAATGGAGTGGCTGAGAACACCATGGGCTTCTTAAATACACTACGCACATCATTTGCCAACTTTTTCTAAGTGAGTAAGTTATTCATAAAAACTACTTTTTCATTATATATTAATTCTGATCTGAATTTCATTAGGATATGAAAATTACATCGAGTAAAATACTTATTCATATGAATATATATCTCTCTTAGGATGCTATTTTGAAATTATTATTTATCATATTTTTAATGGGAGAATAATCCTTTCCTTCAAGTGTTTAAAGATGTGCAATGGATTTTAGAATAGTACACTAAATTTTTCCTAACAAATAAATCCTGCCCTTCCATTTTAGTTTTATTTATAATCAATAGTGATAAAATATTTATAATGTTAATGCAATAATGCCTAAATATTGTTCAGTGCTTAACAATCCCTTGTAAAAGCCAGTCCTTACTGCTATATGTCTCACCTCATTGAATCACCACAGCAGCTGTGTGAGTAGGTATTCTCGGCCTAATTTCATAGATGAGGAAACTGGGCGTGACATCATAGCCACGTCTCTTTTATTCCAAAGGCCATACCCCTCACCACAACAGTACATTGTCTCTGAGGATAAATGACAGCTGATGCGTTGATTTCCAGTTTGATAGATACCTATGTCTTGCTCCTTTTCAAATGGCATTACGTAGACAGACAAGTAAAGAGAGAAATGTGCAAGTCAAATTTATCAATTCTATCACTTGTCAAAAGCTCAAATAAATGTTGACTGGGAAGAAAGGTTGCCACTAAAATGAACTTCTGGCATTATCTGGCGATCACAATTTTCTGTGTCCTCTTTGTCCAACAGGAACTTAAAAAATGACCTTATGAATTCTTCTCATCCCTGCTCTTTCTCCAGAGATAGGCCTTCTGTCCCTACTTTGTAGCTGTGCCTGGTGGCCTAATCTGATCCTCTACTGTTCAACAACCAAGGTTCTAAGGAAAAGAACTGGGTCAATCCAATCATCCGACAAGACCAGTCTATTGGGCTGCAGTTAGTGATTAATTACTCCTTGGATAAAGTCATAACTCACTGTGGAATGACCTTGACACGTCCTTGCTCCCTCTTCCCCCCTCACCTTTGCTTTTAATTATTACTACCATCATTGCTGCTGTTGCTGCTACAGTTGTTATTATTATTGTTCATGTGTCTTAATTAATGCTTTCCTTTTATACCATTTAGACAGAGATGTCTACCTTACTGTTATTTCCCTACCATATGCCTCTTTCTTGTTAATCTTAATAGAGATATCAAAGACTCCAATCTCATCATAAATTAATTCTCCTTCCTCTGGGATACTTAAAAGTTTTAGGTCTCTATAAAAGCATCTGCTATAAACTTACTTTTTCTATTCTGCAGCTTTTATATCATTTTTAATCAAAACAATAAGAATAAAACTGTATCTTAAGGAATACTCCCCATGCCCATGTTATTTGCATGACATTCAATTTTAATTCTTCTAGTCTTACTATCAGTTCATTATTCAAAGTAACTCTTTTCCTCCTCCCCCAGATCAAATTGACTCTTACTTGAAAGAATTTTTTTAAGAGTTTTAGAATCTCTTTTAGATACATCCCATGAATATAGTTCAGTTTTTGGAAGTAACGCTTCTGAACATAACCCTTCTGAACACAGGCAGATAACACGGTAGGAAATGGGGATGGTGTAGCCAGGCAACGATTTGAAAATTGTCACATGGTCAAGCAGTAAGGTGAATATGAGAACTGCAGGCAGAGGTTCCGCAGACCCTCTGGAGGGGATGTCTTAATATTAGCATTACAAAAATGTCTCCAGCTCCCTAATCTTAAATACATAATTTGTGAATAATATTATGGGTTTGCAGCTGGCAGTGAAGTGTGATATATTGTTAATGCTTTTTTGCAAACATTAGAATGGATATCTATCAAGACTCTATTGTCTCTGATGGCTTTCATATAACACAGTCCAAAAAACACTTCAATCTCCTGCTAAACTAGAGATTTTACTGTTCTGCAGATCATTAGAATTTTTATTACATCTAAATAATAAAAGCCATTATTAGGGTCAATTCAGAGCTATAGAGTTTGCAATTTTAGGATTTTCTCTGTGGATTTGGCTGTACTCTCTGGAATCTAAGCTTTTATTTTCGAGAAAAAAAAACAAGTTAACTTTCTGTAGCTCTCTTGGATAGGAAGACAGCCTTGACAACATTTAAATAATGTGCCAGAAAGCCAAGCATATCAGGTTCCAATTAACATTCTCAGTCCATACTCCCCTCGATTTTTCTTGGGTTGAAGGAGATTGGGCTATACTGAAGGGTTGTACTTATAAAGTGATTATGAAATTTTCTCCTGTCATTCACTTTTGTGTGATGTCTCTGGGCCATTTCTGATGTTGCTACGGTAGCAACAGCATATTTAGTGCTTGTCACAGACAGGAGCATTCTGAAATTGTGAGGGAGGAGCCATGATTTATAATGTGCTACAAATTGCTCTCAGCACCAGAATACAAATTCAAATATGATAGTTGATACCAATCTGCAATGTATTTTGGAGTAATCCCAATTGCTTATGAAAATCCCTTGATGGTTTGGGGATACATTTTGTCTACCAAACAGTCATTCTGACTGCATTGAGAATTCAGACACAATTTTTAAAATGCAGAAGGGATTTCAGGGTAAATTAGATTTTTGAAACCCCAAGTGTTCAAAATAGAAGCATCTTTGCTTTAAGCACCAAGACCCTGTAAAACTCTGCAGATAGGGTGGCTCTGAGAAAAATTCCATTCCTGGTAAGTACGATTGGGAATGTGATTTGAGCACAACTTTAAACAATCTGTGCATGTTAGGCATTTTCCTGCATGAAGAAAAAATGGTGTATATCTCATCATTTTTCCCACAATATCTTTATTTGACAAGAACACCTAGTATGTTCTCTCGCTTTCTCTCTCTCTCTCTCTCTCTCTCTCTCTCTCACTCTCTGTCACACACACGCACACACACACACACACACACACACACACACACCTCATTCCACAACAGCCTAAAGACTGCCACAGTGGAAACACGTGTCAGTGTGGCTATTGAACCAACAGAGTTATAACATAGTATGATTACTTGCTTAGAATACAACACATCTATAATGAATCACTTGCTTAGGATTTGAGAATAAATTCATCGTAAACAAATCTCAAGTTCAACTGCCTGTATCTAACTTGAGGGAAGAAAAGCAGATAGGCACCGCTAGCTAATCAGTACCCATCCCCAGCAGTGAGAAGCATTCTCAGTAGGCTTGCCCTGAGCCATTGCTACCTGAACAGGATGGCCAGCAAGAAGTAATGGGTGGTGGGCCACAAGGAGGCAGACTGTCTTGTGGCAGTGAACATGGTTCTTGCCCATTGAAAGACCCAAGAGAATCCCTTCACACTAGTCCCTGGATCAGGGATGGGTCAGGATGGATGATTTGCTTCATCATGTTACAGAAGGAAAGAAGGACAGTAGATACTTCTCGTTTTGTAAGTTAAAGCCTTCTATTATTTTGCTAGGGTGGCCACAACAAAGTACCACAGACTGGGTAGCTCAAATAACAGAAATTTATTTTCTCGCAATTCTTGAGGCTAGAAGCCCAAGGTGAAGGTGTCAGTGGGGTTGCTCTCTCCCGAGGCCTCTCTCCTTGGCTTGCCATTGGCTGTCTTCTCTCTGAGTCTTCATATGGTCTTCCCTCTGTGTGTGATCCTGTCCTAACGTCTTGTTATATTGAATTACAGCCCACCCTAATGACCTTTTTTGAACTTAGTTACTACTGTAAAGACCCTATCTCCACACACTGTCATGCTCTCTGATGCACGATAGGACACAGGAATTTGGGGGAGGATGTAATTCAGCCCAGAACAAACCCAGATGTGATACTGTGTTTCATTTTTGCCTAGATTCCTTATGCTTTTTCAATAGTTGCCAAAATCGTTTTGACACATTGGATATTCCCTGTTTAATGTGGTCAAGAACAGGTTGTTAAGGAAACCAGTAGAGGATTTGCCTCTTCTTTATCCAAACGTGTTACCTTACAGCATAAGCTGTGGAGGGTTGTACTATGGTTGAAGCTTGGCCACGTGACTTGCTTTGGCCAATAAAATGCAAATGGAAGTGGGGTGCGCCCCTTCCAAAGAGGCACGGAGAGGCATTGCACGGTTCCACCATGCTCCTCTTTTCTTTGGCCATGAGCTCTAAATTTTCCCAGATAGGACACATGATGTACAAAATCAGCTTTTGTTGCTGTAAGCCACCAAGTTTTTTTCGTTTTCTTTTCTTTTTATTTTCATGTATGTGTGTGTGCGCGTGTATGGTACTAGGGATTTAACTCAGGGGCGTTCTACCTCTGAACCACATCCGCAGCCCTATTTTACTTCTGAAACAGGGTCTCACTAAGCTACCGCACACTGGCTTAGAATCTGTGATCCTCCTGTCTCAGCCTCCCAAGTACTAGGATTAGAGGTGTGAGCCACCAGGCCCAGCAACCAAGATCTTGGAGATGTCACCGTAGTCTGGTTTCGCTGCAGCTGATGATGCACCCTGCATTCTTGTCTCTCCCGAGTCTTCTATTCACCTGTATTGTTGAAGTATTCATCAGTTACTAGAAACCCCACTAGCATGTCTCACAAGGATCCAGCTGCCAACCATAGGCAGTGTCCTAAATTCTCCTTGCCCCCCCAAAAAAACTATAGTGTTTTTACTATTGGCAATTGGGAAAGGCAATTTGACCAAATTGACTGATACAAAGCTGTGTAGAAACCTCTGCTGCCCACGCTGATGTGTAACTTTGTCACGGAAACCTCTCATTTAAAGAGAGCTGCAGCTGGGTATGGTGGCACATGCCTGTAATCCCAGTACTCGGGAAGCTGGGACAGGAGGATGACAGATTTGAGAAAAGCCTCAGCAACTCAGTGAGACGCTCAGCTATTTAGGGAGACCCTCTTTAAAAATAAAAGATAAAGCCGGGTGTGGTGGTGAATGCCTGTAATTCCAGTAATTGGGAGGATCGCAGGTTCAAGGACAGCCTCAGCAAGTAGTAAGACTCTCATCAACCTAGCCAGAGCTTGTTTCAAAATAAAAATAAAATAGGGCTGGGAGTGTAGCTCAGAGAAAGAATGCCACAGGTTTAATAGCCAGTACTACAAAAAAAATAAAAAATAAAAAACCAAAAAAGGCTGGAATGGAGCTCAGAAGTAGAATGCCCCTGAGTTTAATCCCCAGTACCAAAAAATAAAATAAAGAGAGATGCATTAATCCAAGGAAAAGACTCTCTACTCATGAGATATTTTAAAATCTGTTTGGGGAAACAGGAAGACAATCCAGCACTTCTGACATTGCTTTACATACTTATCAAATACCATCCCTGCCACAGTCAGAAAATAAGACCTCACTACGTAAATCCTAGCGATTACACTTGAGCTGCCATCTGAACCATATGTACCTAACTTCTGACCATATGCAGATACGCAGGGCTCTTCACATGCACTCTTCTGTCTAATCGCAATGGCTTTATACAACAGGAGCAACTCTGTACTCCCATATGACAGATGAGTACATTACTCTGGCTTGTATGGCTGCAGAGGGGCAAGCCCATGTTCATAACCCCTGCAAGGTTATGAATGAAAGACACCAAGACACCTTTCATTCTCAGAATCAAAGTAAAGCATCATTGTGGATTTTAATGTTTCTTGCTTTTCACACTCTGTTCTATATTTTAATTTTTGCTGGCACTTATGATAAAGGGAAGAAAAAGGAGGCAAGTATTTCCCATCAGAATGGCTTAGTGAGTTCATAATCCAAAGCTGATCTACTCCTTCTGCTTCAAACACTTAGAAATAATAGAGGAGGAAGGAAATACAACAGAAAGAAAAACAACAGACCAGAAAGATATATCAAGGCTCAAAAGTGATTCAGGCATTCTTGTGGATCAAGAGACAGAAGCTCCGTGCAGTAATGTGAGGAGTGCAAAGCTGAAATCATAGCCGCTCGGGCTCTGGTGTGTGGTGGCACACAGTTTGCTCCTCCAAGAGCAAACTATGCCAGAGGAATATCTAGAGCGAAGTTCACTGCTTAAATCCAGAGCTGGAAGGTGGCTCTCCACTGTTCCTGAAGGGAGGCTTTTAAGATGCTGCTGAATGAGGTCTGAGCATTCAGCTGTTAGAAACCGATGGTCTAGCGAAAGTGGGAGAAACCGAGCTGCCCACTGGCTATGTGAACGGATAAGCCACATGCCCAGCACCATCAGAAATCCTGCATAATCATAAAATCTTGTTCTTAACCAGGGCATGGGGCCCAAGTAAACACAAGAGTATAACCTCTAAGTAGGAAGAGGGAAGTACAAAGGAAGAGAGCAAGGGAAAAACAACCTTCCCATTTAAGATGAGCTCATAAACGCAAATTTCAAAACAAAGAAAACGTATGCTAGCCAAGAGAGCCATAACTAAATACATAAATTAATTCATTAACTAAATGAACTCACTCCAAATTGAAATCAATGTCATACAACTATCTATCAGAGACTGTAAAATATGTACTGTTGAAATGGCCAAAGAGAAATGGTGCAGCAACATTCAGAAAACTGCAATAATCGTGAAATGAAACTACAGCAATGAAGCAAGGTGTTTATAAAAATAAATAGCAATCTTGGAAATAATAACTATATCAGACAAATAGAAGCAAACTAAGGGGATAAATTCTAGGCTGGACTCAAGAGAATTAGTAAATTTGAGCTCCAACATGTATTTAAAAGGAGTTCTAGCAAAAGAGAATTGAAATAATGGTTGAGAATTTTTCAGAGATGAAGAAAGACATGAGTCCTTACATTAAAGGTGTACTTCAAGTTCTAAGCAAGATAAAGAAGAATAAATCTACACCCAGTATGAGAAAAAACTCTAAAAGCTGCCAAAAATGACAGATGACTTACAAAACAGTGGCAATTAACCTGGCAGCAGAACTCTCATTAGCAACAATACAAGCCAAAAGACAATGGAAAAATATTTTCAAAGTACACATGGAAAGAAAGAGTAAATCTCAAATTTTATACACAGCTTAACATTTAATTAACAGTGAGGGCAAAATAAGGCTCTGATACATGTATTAAAAACTGTTTACCACTCACAGGTCCTAATTAAAAGGATAATTAAAGAATATGTTTCAGCAAGAAGGAAAGGGAATCTAGATTGAAGATGGATGTCGATGTCTTGCATATAGCTCACCAATATCCGACACCCCCTCCTTGGAAGAATTATATTTCCCTGTCCCTTGCCCAAATCATGCTTGCTCATGTAACTTTAGCCAAGGAAATGTGAACAAAAGTGATGTATAATTCTCTTGCTTGGAAGCTTTAAGAGCCAGCACATCCTCTGTGCCCTGTCCCTGCTACCAGCCCTCTTCTAGATGGGGACTGCTCCTTCAGGTGACCTTCAGAATGCAAGAGCAGAACCCTAGCCAATCTGGAACGGAAGCAAGAAATAAAACCTTGTTGGAAAAGCCACTGCTTTTAAAGTCATTTGTTATTCTAGTATTGTGACTATGAAGAACAACAATCATGCAAAATTGGCGAGACTACAGAAATTGATAAAAATACGCTGGGAAATTTAATTAAAAATCAATTAGAAAAATTCTAATTTCTAATGAACATCTAATTATCTAGGCAACAATAACATGGACTATGTTCCAAGGAAAGTTAAAACACATTGTGGAAAGAAGAGAAGTACCAAATAATCTTAGTTTTGTTTTTATTGGTGCATTGTAATCATATATCTTGATGGGTTTCAGGGTGGTAGAAATATACATGCACACATTGGTCAATTAGCCCTCCCCCAGTTCCCTACCCCCTTCCCTCCCCCAAGCTTTGTTTTTAAAAAAAATTGTATATGTACATATTTGTGCTTAAAATTTAAGATACTCACCAGAAGAATAGAAATGAGATTTAAAGCTTTCAAGACACATGGTAGAGAAAGGATAATACTGAAAACTCGCCTAATATATGTGAAATGTGGACAAAGAGAGAAGAGAAAGAAAGAAAAGTAGAAGAAGGAAGGAAGGAAGGAAGGAAGGAAGGAAGGAAGGAAGGAAAGAAGGGGAATATGGCATTCCTAGGAAATAGTTCAAATAATGCTGTGCCCATATACGAAGGCATCACTACCAATCTCACGCACATGTACAGGGAGGGGTGGGTAGTGGAGTGGAATCGGAAGGGAAACACCGTGTGCTGTGTGCATAAGTGTCTACATCACTTTGAACCTCACTACAATGCACCAATAAAAGTATTTAAAAAAAGAATCAAAACAAAAAATGAATATGGCAAAAATAGGTCCAAGGATAAAACTCATGATAAAAATGGAAGAAGTTAATTTACGTATTGGAAGACCAGTCAAATTTATCAAACCAAATCTCACCAGATTAGACTTTGTTAAATTCACATCTTTGTTGGTTTAGTACAAAACGATGGAAAGGGACACCGGACAAACACTAATTGGGCTGAATCGAGTCTCCTCCAAATTCATGTGTTGAAGTACCACCCCCAGTACTTCAGAGTGCGACTGCATTTGGAGAAGGGGTCTCTAAAGAGAGAACTAAGTTAAAAAGTCATCCAGGTGGGTCCTGACCCAATAGACTGTTGTCTTGGTGAAAAGAGGAAGTTAGATCACAGACATGCCCAGAGGGAAGACCATGCCAGACACTGGTAGAAGAAGGTGGTCCCCAAGCAAAGGGGAGAGACCTCACATGAAATAAACCCTGCTATGGTAAGCCCGGTACAAGAGGATTGCAGGTTCGAGAGGAGCCTCAGCAACTTAGCAAGACCCTCAGCAATTTAGCGCAACCCTGTTTCAAAATTTTAGAAAATAATAAAATAGGGCTGGGGGTGTAGCTCAGAGGTAGAGTGTTTCTGGGTTCAATCCCTAGTACCAAAAAACAAAAATCAGCTAAATGGAAGAGATGCTAGTTACTTTACTTCAATTTATTCATTTATTTGTATTGTATTTATTTATGTATTTTTAACCATTTTAACCCAGTGAAGAAGAAAAGAAGAAGCCACCGGCCTTGCTAATTCAGACTTCTGCCTCCAAAACTGTGAGAAAAGGAACGTCCATAGTCTAAGCCACCAGTCTGTGGCACCTTGTCATGACAGCCTGAACTCACACACCACTTCAAAGAAAGCTGATGGCAATATTAATGTCACACAAAATAGAATTAAAATCAAAACGCATTAATAGCACTGAAGTGGGACATCAACCATGAGAAACGACCAATCCACCACAACATAAAGCCAAGCCCTCTTGAACCCTCTCCAGTCAAGTATTAGTTCCCACCTCTTCCCCAAAAATCACTGTTGTCAGTATCACCAAAGACCGTCACGTCATCAAAAGCTAACAGCCGGTTCCTGACCTTCACCCACTGCACCACCTGGCAGCATTAGACAGTGAAGACGCCGGCCCTCTAGAAAGCCTTCTTCGCTCCTCCCCCACACGCTGGCCCTTGCTCTTCTTCCTCTCACTGGTGCTCCACCTTTCCCAACCTTAACCGCAAGCTAGCGGGGCTCAGGGCACTGGCTCAGGCCCCACACAACTCTCCTTCATCCCAGAACAGCTGCAGCAGTGGTGGGACGTGGAGGGACAGATGTGTGGAAATGACTGCAGTCCCCGTGACACAGGGCAGAGTGAGGGTCCCAGGGAGTGGAAGTGGGGAGAAGCTGATGACACGGACACGGGCAGCACAGGATTCATGTTTGAAGGGAACCTTCATTTTACCCCATACCTGACTCTCCCAAGTCGTTCCAGTCTCACGACATGGCAATCCCACTCACCCAGTTGAGGAACCACCCTTGATTCCCGTTGCATTCTCTCTGACCTCCAATTCATCACCAAATCCAGTGGACTGAATATCCAAAACACAGTTGTTCCTCCACTTATCTACAAAAAATATATTCCAAGACCCCCAGTGGAGGCTTGAAACTGTGGTTACTGCCAAATCCTGTATGTACTGTTTTTCCCTATATGCCCTGCAGCATTGTGATGAGTTAATCTGTCCTTCCATGTTTTAAGACCTAGTCCCTTCTTTGCAACACTATACTTGCACTTTGGAGCCATTGTTAAGTAAAATAATTATACAAACACAAGCACTTCGATACTGTGACAGTTGATTGATAATCAACATGTCTACGAAGTGACCAACAGGCAAGTAGCAGATGCAGCATGGTTATTCTGGACAAAAGGACTATTCACATCCTGGGCGGGTGGAGGCAGGACAGTGTAAGATTTTATTGTGCTACTCAGAAGAACACAGGATTTAAAACTTAATATTTCTGGAACTTTCCATTTAATATTTTCAAATGATGGTTGGCTGTGGGTAACTGAAATCATTGAAAGCCAAACTATGGGCCAGGGAGGGGCCAGCGGATATTTTGAAGCTCTCGTTTCTCCACATCATCGACAGCGCAAACCACTGCCACCTCTTGCCTGGACTCTCACGCTAGCCTGGTCCCCACCCGCCCTTACTATAGTCATCTCTCATGTTGGCCTTACCATTCTTCCAACAGACCTGTCTCATGTTCCCTCAGCGTAACATTCTCCACACTATGGGGTCTTTTCTGTAATACCTGCCTGGAATGACCTCCCCCACACACGCCCCCACATGAGTCGCCTCCTTTGTTCCAGCCTCCTCCTAGGTCACCTCTTGAGCCAGCCTTCTCTCAACACCCCACTGCATCAGCCTGTCTTCCCACACACTGCCATACAGCATTTGCTGGGACACCTGATATTAGTTGCTGTCTGCTTATAAATGAGTGGTCTATCTCCTCCCTGGGCTTTTCATTGTTTAATTCACAGTTACCTGTTAGAACCTGCTGGGCATGCTATAAACACTCAGTAAATATTTGCACAAACAAGTGTTTACACGAGTCAGTGAGTTAATCATGAAATCCTATGCACCCGAGAGCAAGGAGGCATGGAATTGCTCTTGAACCTCCTCTAGTCAGCAAGACCTTGAAATATTTAAGCAAAATCTGAAACGATTAAGTAGAAACTGATAATGCTCAAGTAATACCCTTCTTTGTATCGAATGTAATGGATCAACCAAAATTGTTAAATAGTAAGAATATAGAAGATTTGAATGCAACTTAATATGTATAGTCTAAATCTACATAAAACTCTGTGCCCCCTAAATAGAGGATAAACATTCTTCATATGTACACATTAATAAAAATGAATGGCATACTAAATCAGAAAGAAAGCCATACAATTTTAAATGAATCTATATAATATGGGCCATATTTTCTGACAACACAATTAAAAGTCAATAATAAGAGTACAGTAAGTTCAGAAATATTTTTTGAAACTAAAAATTGGGCTTCTTACTATGCATGGATTAAAAAAAGAACAGAAATTACTAAGAGATACTAAAAATATTACATTTCAAAACCTGTGCTATGCATCTAAAGTATTGCTTAAATTTAAATGTATGATTATCACTAAATTTATCATTTAAAAAATAATATTTTTTAGCTGGGAGTGGGTGCACACCTATAATTCCAGTATTTGGGAGGCTGAGATAGGAGGATTGCAGGTTCCAAGCCAGGCTCAGCAACTTAGTGAGACATTGTTTCAATATAAAAAATAAAATAGCTCTGGGGGTATAGCTAAGAGTGTGTTCAACCCCCAGTTCAAAAAGCAAACAATATTTTTTAAAAAGTAATTAAGCTTGAGCCGGGCATGGTGGCGCACGCTTGTAATCCTAGTACTTTGGGAGGCGGAGACCGGAGGATCCGGGTTCGCGGCCAGCCTAAGCTCGCTCTCTTTCTCTCTCTCTCTCTCTCTCCCCCTTCTCTCTCTCTCTGTCTCTCTCTCTCTCTCTCTCTCTCTCTCTCTACTTAGTGAGGCCCTCCGCAACTTCGTGAGACCCAGTTTCAAAATAAAGTATAAAAAATAGGGCCGGGGGTATAGCGCGGAGGTAGAACGCCCCTGGGTTCAATCCCTGGTACTGCAAAAAAAAAAAAAAGTAATTAAGCTTGAAAATTAAGAAACTAGAAAAGGAACCACAGAATACACTATAAAAATGCAGGAGGAAAAAAGCAAAATGAAACAGATGACATTTATGAAATAGAAACAAACAATAGGGGGAACTATATAATAAAAGTTGGCCTTTGAAAAATAAGAACTTGATAAGTAATATTACAAATAAAAGGATACAGATACAGAGAGAAAAGGTCAAAGTTATTTAAAATATTTGGATGAATTTGTACTAATAAATGAACAATTTTCTATAAAATATAATTTACCAACATTGAAGAAGTAGAAAACCTGAGTAAATTAATAAAGTACACAACAAAAAAGTTGCAGCCAAATCTCTCTCATTTCCAAATTTCCCCCCTTAAAAAGAAGACACAGTTTTACAGAATAATTTTAACAAATCTTCAAAAAACTTATAATCCCCCTCTTTAATAAAACTATTTCAGAAAATAAAAAGAGGGAAGGCAAGCCAACTAAGTTCATGAGATTACTGTACCATACACCCAAAGAGAACAAGGGCACTAAAAGAAAGAGTAGAAAAATAACACAAAGCAAAGCAAAACCATATAGGAAAAAATTGACATAGCTCATTAAAATTAAAAGTTTTTCTACATCAAAAGATACCAGAAATAAAATGAAAAATGTATTCCAAAAAATAACTTGCAAAAGTTTTTTGCATACCTATGTAAAACAAAGGTATACATCTATGAAAAACTTAGAAAATTGCAAAGAAAATGACAAATAGAGAAAAATGGACAAAGTAGGCCAGGCATGGTGGCACACACCTGTAATCCCAGTACTTGGAAGGCTGAGACAGGAGGATCACAGGTTCAAAGCCAGCCTCAGCAACATAGTGAGACCCTGTTTCAAAATAAAATATAACATAGGGCTGGGGGTGTAGCGCAGAGGTAGGAAGCTCCTGGATCCAATCCCTAGCACAAGAAAGAAAGGGATGGAAGGAAGGAAGGAAGGAAGGAAGGAAGGAAGGAAGGAGGGAGGGAGGGAAGGAGGGAAGGAAGGAAGGAAGGAAGGAAGGAAGGAAGAAAGGAAGGAAGAAAGGAAGGAGGGAGGGAGGGAGGGAGGGAGGGAGGGAAGGAAGGAAGGAAGGAAGGAAGGAAGGAAGGAAGGAAGGAAGGAAAAAAGGAAGGAAAGAAGGAAGGAGGAAGGCAGGCAGGCAGGCAGGCAAAATATATATTCAAAGAATTCACAAAGTAGAAAAGTGAAATTGACAATAAATTTATGAAGAAATACTCAATCTCATTAATAATCTAAGAAATGCAAAGGAAAACAAGATGTCATTTCAATTTTGACAACTGGCAAATCTAAAGACCTTAATACCTCATGTTAGCATGCAAACTGGCTCCCTAATTTTGGAGATCAATATGGCAATAATTAGTGAGGATGGCGAGTCTGACAACTATTCCAATTCTTGGCATATAATCCAGATAAATTCCCTGGCACACGTGACATGCTCAGGAATGATCATTACAGCAGATTTGTTGTAGCAGAAATAAAAATTGGAAACAATCTAAATGTTCATTAAGAGCAAATTAGATAAATAAATTGTAGTATATTCATACAAAGGGCTTTATACAGCAATCAAAATAAATGAATTAGAGCCACAATTATCAACATGGATAAATCTCAAAAACATTAGTTTATGTAAAACAAACAAAGAGAACAATTGCGGAATATATACAATATATTATTAACAAAAATAAAAATTAAAAAATAAAAAGCAGCAATTCTACTAATATTATAAAAACATGCATAGGAGCTGGAGACAGTGGTGCATGCCTATAATCCCAGTACTTGAGAGGCTGAGACAGGAGAGTAACAGATTAGGGGCCAGCCTCAGCAACTTAGTGAGACCCTGTTTTAAAATCCAAAATAAAAAGGACTGGGGGTATAGCTCAGAGATAGAAACCCCCTGGGTTCAATCCCCAGTACAACATCAACAAAAAATAAATAAATAAAAAATAAGACAATGCATAGGAATGAAAAGGTTAAATTCAAGATAGAGTTAATACCTGGGGAAGGAAAGAATGTTATTGTATCTAGTGGGTGTGTGCAACAGGCTTTAACTCTGGATAGAAAGATAAATTATTTTTATTTTCCTAAAAATATGTTCCAAAGCAAATAAGGCAAAATTGTAACAATTCTTAGAGTTTCATGGTAGAAAAGTGTTTATTACATTAGTTATTCTTAGTGACATATGTATGTGTGTTCGGAGTATTTCATAATAAAAATAAAAATAAAGCAGGTGGCAAGAAAATAGCAAGACAAAGAACTAACGCCAACAGACAGTGGGGGAAGCAGGCTAGGTTAGAGGTATTAAGAAATGGAGAGAAGGAAAACAAATACAAGAAGGCAAAACCAAAAGGAAAAGCAAAACAGACAACGAAGGTAACCAGAAAACGGACAAAGGAAGCCGCAGCTGGTGTGGAGGCATGGAGTGCCCGCGCCGCTCCGCCCTCTTCTTTCTCTGACTGCACTAACTCAGTGACTCATTGGCTCCCCAGGAGCCAAGCTGGTGGCGGAGATTGTGGTACTGGGGACTGAACCCAGGGCTGCTGCGCTTGTTGCTCCCTACAGCGGATCTCCATTAATGCCAAGTGCTGTAGGGCTGGGGAGGGTAAGCTGTCTTTACCCATCTCCACCTAGGCCATAGGCACAGTCTTGCCAGTGACTCCTGAAATTTAAATGAGGAGGAAGACTTATTTGCACTCCTAAGACTGCTTGTCCCCCGCCACAGTAATTTGGTCCCTGCGCAATATCAACTTTAGTTAACTCTTGACTATTTAATTCTAAAAAGTGAAGCCCATTTTTTTCTCTTAGGAGAAATTGCTAAGTATTTTAGTCACCCTATAAAGTAGAACTTAACCATGTTGAGCCCAAAACGTTCCCCGCCTCTGTTTTCCCTCTCCCCATTCAGGCACAGAAAGTGTGGTGCCATCTTGGCCTCGCCATCCTCATCCTCCACGTCAGCTATCAGGTCATCGCATGAGTCTCTACCTCTTTTCTGTATGGTTGTAACAATCTAATTGGTCTTCATGCCCAGGACTGCCCTCCTCCCTTAAAGACATCCTCCACTCCACCATCAGATAAAAGTTGCTTATCGGGCATGGTGGCACACACCTGTAATCCCAGTACCTGGGAGGCTGAGACGGGAGGATCACAGGTTCAAGGACAGCTTCAGCAACTTAGCAAGGCCTTCAGCAACTTAGTGAGACACTATTTCAAAATAAAATAGGGCTGGGGGTCTATCTCAGAGGTATAATGCCCCTGGGTTCAATCCCTAGTAACACACACACACACACACACACACACACACACACACACTACTTGTTATAGCCCAACTTGGATCTTCTTACAGCTTCCTCAGGAAACACAAATGGTAGACCGATGTGGAAAGACAGAGCTCAGAGGAAGCCAGCTTCTTTAAATGAAGCCAGCCACGATCTGGTCCCTTCCCTTCCACAGCTGCTCTGCTCAACTTACGTCACCATTATGCACCCACACTGTGCCAAATGGTCACTCTTAAACATTCCATGCCCTTTGCCATCTCTGAACATTCACTTAGAAAGTTCCTTCTACTTTCTTTTTCCCCATCCCCACCTAGGAGAATCCAGTTCTTCAAAGTTCAGTTCAAATGCTGTCTACCCCATGGAGCCTTTTCTAAAGCAAGCTCTACCCACCTCAGGGTTGGCATGTCACCTTGCTACCCACTAAATCAGAGGTCACAAAGTATCCTTTGCCCCTTTGTGATACAATCCACTGCTCTACCCAGTCATGCTGTGATGGTTAATCTGGAGTGTCAACTTGTCTGGATGATGAAACAGCTAAGATAATGTGACTCTGTGGGATGAGAGGATTGGCTTGTGGGAGGGCAGACTAAAAGAGAAGTCCTGCCCTGAATGTGGGCAGCACTGTTCTGATAGGCACAGGACCTAGATAAAGAGAAGGAGAAACCTGTGTGAATTCAAGGGTGGTTCTTCCTGACAAAAGCACGTCTGCTCTCTCCTGGGATATCAACCTTCAGCTCTTCCAACTGGACCTTCATCATTTCTCCAGAGAGTTTCCTGGCCTTTCCATCTCGGACTGGGACTGCACTATTGGTCGCCCGGATTCTGAGACTCCAGTTCTTGGACCGCTTGACCAGCTGCTGGTTCCTTTGGCTCTCCACGTGCAGGCAGCCACTTGGGACTACACTGCTTTGGACTGTAAGTTGATTTGATAAATCCCCTTTTACCATATACATGTCCCGTGAGTTCTATCACTCTGGTGAACCCTGACTAATACACATGCCTAGCACAGTATTTCAACAATACTCAAAGGAATGCACATAAACACATAAACATGTACTTATATATGTATAGTATTACCTCCTACCACATGTACTTTTATAATCACTATATATATATGTAGTGATTATATATATATAATACATATATATAGTGATTATATATATATACTACATATATATATAATATATATATATATATATATTCTTAACCTTGAACTTCTGCCAGTCAGTAATTCCCCAGCATGTAATTGAGTGAATTAATGGATGACTGGGTAAATGGTGGATGGATTTTCCAATACTCACTTTGAAATAGCATGAGCTATCATAGGTCACTACACATGACCTATGTTCTTGCCAGTCTCTTTGCTTAAGATTCTTGGGAGCGTATCTCTGGGTTCTAAGAGTAACAGATAGACATTAATTCTATTTAAATATGGTTCTGAAGGGGAACTACAAATGCAGGAATCTGTGTACAAATGCATTGCACTTGTACATGCATTGTAATTGATGATGTTAATCACACAATGTGACATTGTTCTACTTCTTCCCATTGTCTGCTGAGCCCCTTTGCCTGGGATGATTATTTTGCCTTTATTGAGAACAAGCTATTGAGAACAGCCCCTGGTGAATACTAGCCATTTTCTTTTTTTTTTTTTAATATCACTCAATCGCCCTTCTTAGGACTAATAGCATCTTTCTCTACAATTCTTGCCACAGGCTATTCACACTTTCTTGGAATATTCTATCTTTCATTTATAATTTTTAAATCAACTTAGTCATTTCCTACAATGAGGTGAGTATCTTAATCAACAGTAACAACAAAAATAAATGTTGCTAATTTGTTATTGAGGGGAGTTGGAAAATGTTGTGCCAATGGAAATTGATCCTGAAATCAACACGTCCTCTGTGCCCTTTACAACACCTCCTCCCAAAGGAGGTGGGATCGTGCCGGGACCACAGGGTCTCCAGGTCCCCCCCCCACTTCTGCACATCTAGCTGAGAAAATGACCTCACAAAAATGGAACTCAATTTTTTAAAATGTCAATCAACCAATATTACTTTCAATGTAATATTTTCCCTCACACAGCATTAAAAATATATATGCACTAAACCTTCAGTCAGCTTGAAGAGAAACTAACGAAGTTTCACTCTATTTCAATAACAGTGAGTCAATTTAGAGGCCTTTGTTGTGTCTAGAGGCAAGATTTTTCTCTTGGGTTATCACAATACCGTGGGTGTCAATCACAGAGCCACACTCAGAGGACCAGGAGAATATCAGATGAGATCCATCACCAGGCGGAATTTGGGCCTGTATTTGTAAATGATTTCCGTAGCAGGGTCATCAATCACAAAGTCATCTGCATGGAGAGGATACTTCATTATTGTTCTATGGGGCTCCAATTAAGTAGAACATGACAAACAGTTATCAAGTTGACAGCCCATCCAAGTATCCGGCAATTACTGCAACCCGTGGCCATGAGAGGAGCGTGTGCCTCTCTGTTCCCTTCTCAGGTGGAGGCTGCCTGAAATGAAAGATTTCCTTCAAACAGGCTTCTGAGCATCCGGCTCTTCAACAGGAAGTGTCTTCTTATAACACTGCAATAGGCCCCCAATTCAGTGTCTCACGGAAGATCTTCAGGAGTTAACGTTGATTTTAAATTCCTCTATACATGCAGATTGTTCCACACAGATGCAGCAATGCCCCGTGCAAAAAGCATAATTATGTGTTTTTATTTGTTCTCAGAACTCCCAAGAAAACTTAATCATTGTATCAGATTTTAGGTCCAAGTGCAGAAAAATAACCAAGTCTGAGTATGGTACTTAGAAATACAAATCAACCGGGGGTGGTGGCGCGTGCCTGGAATCCCAGTACTGAGACAGGAGGATCACAGATTTGAGGCCAGCTTCAGCAACTTAGCAAGACCCTGAACAAGTTAGTGAGACTCTGTTTCAAAATAAAAAGGTCTAGGAGTGTAGCTCAGAGATAGAATTTCTCCGGGTTCAATCCCTAGTACCAAAAAGAAAGTACAAATCTCTGGCTTGGTTTGCATCCTCTTGCAGAAACCTTCAGTCTGTACCACACCGAGCGAGCAGAGCCGCTCCCCAGGAGCCATGGGTGTCTTTGCTTCTTCAGGGAGAGCAGCGTAGTGGCATTTAAGCTGCCTTTGATTGACTAAGGTGATTTGATTTCTACTAATAACTCACGAGAGCTGTTAGGAAAATTGGATGGTATTTATAATTCTAATTTGTTTTACTCGGCGACTCTAGGAAACAGCATTGTGGTAAATATATTGAAATGTCAGGGTTATCACTTGCCACACAAAGTTTATTTTACTTTCCCCCACTGAACAAATGCCAACAGCTTGGCCTGCTGAGCCCGAGCTTACGTGAACTAGTGATGCAGGCAGCCTTTGGCAGTCCGAGTGGCCATTTGGCCCACCCCAGCTTGTGCTGCCTGGCTTCCCTGGGACGGCCTCCAACTTCAGGGTAGTGGGACTTTTCAGTGCTGCTGGGGCCCCATGTCACCCCGCAGCAGCAGGCTCTTCCTAAGAAGCTGGCTCCTCCAGCCCTTCCGGGAGGGAAGCTTCAATACCATTTTGGCAGCCGTATGGCACCATCTACCCTACCCGGGGCTGGAGAAACTTTTTAAAAGTGCTAAGAGCACTGGTTTGGAATCTTCCTCCGGAACGACTTTGAGGAAGGCTGCTCTGAAAGCTAGCTGGGAATGGCTTCTCTGGCTAGCTCTGCAGAGAACACAGATGCCATTTTTCTGCGTGGCCAGCGCATCTGAGGAACACAGCTCTAGGGACAATGTCCAAGGGATGGCGACTCAGATGGTCCAGCGGTTCCGTCATCCACTGAGCTTCAGGCCTGGGAGTCCAAATCCGTCTTCCTTGGAACACAGTGATCATTTCAGGAATCCCAAACTGCTGTTCTCAACGTCTTCCTGTTCACTACTAAGCCGAGCGAATGGACCAGATGCCTTTTAAAAAGTGAGTTATTGTCGACTTTGTAAGAGAGTCAGGTTACACTCCCAGGAGATACCCATTTTCCAAAAAACAGAGGAGGTACAATACAAGGCAGCCGCTCAGCCAGCGAAAACACACAAGGGAACCGGTGATGCTTTCTCTCATAGTCATAGTTCAGCTCTGTGCCTCAGTTTCCAGGTCTAAACAAAATTAAGTTTATTTTACCATCCTGGCTTGAGTTCAACTGCATTATAAGGAAGGCATGTGATTTTTAAAAATTAATCTGTAGCCAGGCGTGGTGGCACATGCCTGTAATTCCAATACTTGGGAGGCTGAGACAGAAGGATCACAGGTTTGAGGTCAGCTCCAGCAACTTAGCAAGGCCCTCAGCAACTTAGCAAAACCCTGTTTCAAAACAAAAAATAAAGTAGGGCTGGGGGTGTAGCTTGGAAGTAGAATGCCTCTGGGTTCAATCCCCAGTACCACAAAAACATAAACAAAAATGAATTTGTTTCACTTTGTTTTTGATTTGGGGGGCTTGCTCATTTCATTTTGATTTAATCTTGTTTTATAATTATGTAAAGCATATACATAGTTTAAAAGTTGCTCCTTCAAAGCTTTGGACCTGTCTGCTATATCCATTCCTCCCCCTAGGAATAACCATTTTTAGCAGTTTTTAGTTTATACTTTCATTATTTAAGTATAAGCAAATATATTTCCGTATTCCTACCCAATACGTTTCTTAGATACGGGACAGCCTCTCAATACACTGTTCTACACTTTGCTATTTCCAGCCACGCAGGAAAGCCCTCCGGAACAGTATATATAGATATTTCCACATTCTTTTTATAGCTGCAGAGTACTCCGTTTTGTTCTTGTTCCATAGTTTATTCATATAAACCCTTGTTGGTTGGCACTGGGTCTTTTTGTCTTTTGAAATAACAAGTCATGCTGCAATGAGGAGCTTTGTGTATATATGTTTTTATACTTTTGTCAGTTTTTCTTTGGAATAGAATCCTAGGAAGGGGATTTCTAGTCAAAGGGTATGAGAGTCCATGGATAATTACATGCACACATCCACTGACTTACCCTCCCCTTCCTAGGACTGCTAGTCAATGGATAGGTATGGACGTGATTCAGCTAGCTACTGTCCAGTTCTCTCCATTGCGTTTATACCATTCTTTCTTACTACGAGCAATGTATAAGAATGCCTATTTCCCACAGGCTCACCAAGAGAGAATATCTTCAGCATTTTGGATTTTTGCCAATGTGATGCCAGTCTCCCAAGTCCTGGTTATCAGAATCAGCTCCGTATTTTGGGTAGGAAAACAATTTGTTCCACCTAAGAACTCTCAGAAAGCAGTGGAGATATTATTATTACCAATCTTGCATCCCCTTTTCACCAAAAGAATACTTTCACTTTAAGAATAGAGAGAAGAAAAATCCCCTCCTAAGAGTTCATGTGATAAAGGAATTGTGTAGTCGGGTTTTCTATTCATTCAATGATTTCCTGAGTGTCTACCATGAGCCTATTATGTGCTATTAAAGTGTGTGAGGACTGGGGTGTTTAGCTGAAGGGTGGTAAAGTCTTAGAAACATAGTTTTTTATTTTTACAGTGCTGGGGATGGAATCCAGACCCTTGCACCTGCTAGGCAAGCACTCTACCATCGAGCACATCCTCAGCCCCCTAGAAACATATCTAATGTGTCAAGATACAGCGTATGGGGTTCCAAATAGTCCCAGGCAAGCATGAGGTTCAATCCAACAGGTATGAAGAGCACACGAGGCTATTTGCCCAACTCTTACATTTTTGTGCAGCCCCATCAGAAAGGAAAATGAAGAAATTTTATAAATGAGAGATAGATGAAAAAAGAGAGAAGGAAAGGCAGATAAAGAAACATGAAATTTCTCCTTCCACTGCGTAGAAGACTGACTCAACCACGTACTGCCCTTCGCACCCAGCAATGAATTGCAAATAGAAATTCAACAGTTAATGTTGGTGGAGGACAGGGAACAATTTTTAAATATAAATATATATACATTCGTTGGTACTAGAAGAGAAATATCAAAATTCTTCTTTTTCCAAGTCCTATGAAATAGAGTTTTTCAGGTTCTAACCTTCCAATTTAGGAAGGTTCTCCCACTAGTCAAACTCTGGAAATAATAATAGCTGCTGTTAGTCGAGTGGTTCACACGTGCCAGGCATGCATCTAAGCCCCTTACTTGTGCTGTCTCAATCATCTAAACACCTGTTTTTGTGTGTTCTGATATAACTATCTCCCCCATTTCACAGATAGGGAAAGTGAGGAATGAAAAGGTTGGGTAACTTACCCACAAAATTTGGTTAAGAGTTCCAGAGTTAGGATGCAGAGATAATACTCCTGAATTCACTTGTAAACTGAGACCTGCAGGAGAATTTATTTGAGAATTTAGAGTTACTGTACATAGCTTGACTTTCTGCCTATGGGGCTGTCACAGCAGGGCCAGGTCCCATCATCCACCCTGTTGTATCCACTGGCAGTCAGCCACCTCCTGGCCACTCTCTATGGTCCCCTCTGCCGCAAGGCTTTTACTCCAAATGAGTGGATTCTTGATTCTTTTTCTTTTTTTTTCTTTTTGGTATCGGGGATTGAGTGAACCCAGGGGCATTCTGCCTCTGAGCTAGATCCATAGATAGAAGATAGATAGATAGATAGATAGATAGATAGATAGATGATAGATAGATAGATGATAGATAGATAGATGATGATAGATGATAGATAGATAGATAGATAGATAGATGCTAAGGATTGAACCCAGGGGTGTTCTACCTTTGAGCTATACTCCCAGTCCTCTTTTCACTTCTTATTCTGAAACATGGTTTCACTAATTTGCTGAGGATCTTGCTAAATTGCTGAGGCTGGCCTCGAACCTGCGATCCTCCCATCTCAGCCTCCCAAGTATTGGGATTACAGGCATGTGCCATGGTCAAATGAGTTGATTCTTAATCTGAGTTCCCATGAATATAATTGGTCTACTCATCACTTCTCAGAAGCCCAGGCCTGTTGTGTGTAGTTTGGAATTCTTTCCTATATATTAATGGAAATTACACTGCTCAGCCTTTCAGCTGTTTACATGACTATGGAATAGTTTTCCAGTATCCAGCAGACTGGCGTCAGTCTTCCCCACAAGAGAGACAAGTCGCACGGGTTTATTGCTGGGCCTCCTGTCTTGCAATGTGATATCTATTATGGCATTTAGATAATACTGGTAAAAATGATCAAAAAGGTCAAGGTGACATCTATGGCTGAGTTTCCACTTCTCCACTTAACAGGTTACTCTGGAATATGTGGGCAGATGAGGGCCACATCCTCTTCCCCATCACAGAAAACATGTTGAGTTTTTTAATACTATTTTATTTTACTCTTTTCTCTGTCAGTAAATCAATGATCAAGCTAAAATCAAGACAGAAAACTTTCAGATACATATTCATTTGCTTTGGTTCTAGAAGAAAAAAATTAAGAACATTCTGCCTTCTCTTAACTAAAGTTGCCCTAAAGAACCATGCTGCTATCACAGAATGACCCAAACCTCCTGTGTGACTGACTTGTTTTTGGCTGTGTAACCACAGACCAAAAATTATGGTGGCATTTTCTTAATCTGCTCATTTAATCCACAATCACATGTGGATGTGATAGAAAGGCACTAAAGATAGAGGGGTGATTAATATAAGCTCCTACCTTTAAAATATCTCACTCTCATAGAGGATACAGCACAACCCAAAAAGTGATCATGTAATAGTTAAATGATATTAGAGGATGATGCACAAAACTTTGCCTAACCACTGTCTGCATGACCAATATTGTTTTTACAGTAGAAGAAAAAAATGCATTTTTCTTGCTTAAAAAGTATTCATGGTTGAGCATATAGCTCATGGACTAGCATGGATTGTTTGGATCTCCAGAAACTTGGCATCTAAAGTCTCTGAAGGTAGGGCTCATTTATCCTTGGCTACTTCTCCAGGTGAATAGAAATACTATTGCCCTTTTAAGGTTGTAACTATACATCCTTGAATCTTCTCATCCTCAAGGAAAAGAAAAGAAAGAAAAAGCACACGAAGGAAAGGAAGGTTTGCATTACAGTTGCTAAACATGTAAATCCCAGCAGTGATGTTTCTGACAAGTGCTTTTATTCCCTAATCACACCGATGCATGGCCCTTGAAAGATGCTGTGGTTTCTTTCTGGCCTCTAGTCATGTCCTTAGCTAAGCTCCTGATGGAAATAAGAAGCCCAGTTAGCATCAAGGTCTAGTCAGTTCATCAGGGGGACCTCTACCACAGACCTCCACCAGAAAATGATCCCAGTACTTAGGAAGCTGAAACAGGAGGGTCTCAGGTTTGAGGACAGCCTCAGTTATTTAGTGAAGCCCTCAGCAACTTAGTGAGACCTGTCTCAAAATAAAAATTAAAACAGGTCTGGGAGTATAGCTTGAAGGTAGAATTCCGTGTGTTCAATCCACAAAAAAAAAAAAATCATTTGGTGTTCCAATATCCAAGTCCAATACTAACAGTTTGGAGCTAAGGAATAAATCCAAGATGGTGCCATCAACTGTCACATGATTGGATTTCTCATCCTCTAATATTTGCTCCAGGATTATGATAACTGCTCCAGATATACTTCATTTTTATGTATTTTTAGCAAAAACTCAAATCCAAGCATATCTCCTATAAGACATAAAATATCATATTATTTTTCCCCTTCTCAAGAGAATATTCTTTGGTACCGATGCTGAGAAAAGTGTGAGCTCTAGAGCGTGACTTAACACTTGATGTGCGGAAAAGTCACAGAGAATGAAGTTCTGTGTTAGAACTTCAGTCACATGAGACTGAGTCAACCTCTGGAGTCAGCCCCATTAAAATGCAATTACATGGGATCTTATTCAACGAGCTTTTCCATCAAGATAAACAGGTTTGATTTTTCATCAATAGTATGCCTCCCAAATGTACCTATGAAGATGATTATCCAACCTTAGTTTCTTGGTCAATTTCAAAATCCATCTCAGAATATACATTGTTCTCCTTCTACCAGATTAGGCACTACTTGCTTGTCGTGTATTAAATGTTAGGGTTTTTATGGAGAGGGGAAGTGTGGTACTAGGGATTAAACCCAGGAGGATTCTACCTCCAAGCTACACCTCTAGTCTTTTTTTATTTTTTGTTTTGAAACAGGGTCTCACTAGGTTGCTGAGGCTGTCCTCCAATCTGCGATCCTCCTGTCTCAGCCTCCCAAGTACTGGGATTAGAGGCATGTGCCACCACTCCCAGCTGTATTAAATGTTTTTTAACATTTAATTTCTCTTCAGATAGAAGGAAAGATCCACACATATTTTTCTATTCTGAACAAAAATATATAAGAAATTCCTTCTCTTCTCTCCTAATAGCTGTTCTCAGCTCTATTTTAATTTAAATTAGAATCATACTTCCATCATTGTGAATTAGCAATACACAATCAAATGTGTATTTGAATTTTATTTTATTTAAGCCCCTTCAGACCACAAATTCTAATAGATCCATGACTATAAAACCCCCAATTTGTAGAGTCCCTGCCCCTGGTACCTCCAGAGAGTGTTATTAAATTCTGTTAACAGCTATAAAAGATTTACTCAATTGGAAAGTTTGATTGGCTGCATTTTCATTTATTCTATTTATCAACAGATGTTTATAGAATACCTACTGGTTTCAGGCACTGTGCTAGGCACTAGGGACACATAAGACACAGCCACTGACCTCAAGAAATGCTTGTCTAATGCAGAAGAGAGAGAAGTAAATAAACAATTATGAGACAGTGAGACCCTGTTTGCACAGGGACTGATGGAGATGAGAAGAGAAAGTGCCCACGAATGTGTGGGGAATCGTGAAATGTTTCACAGAGGATATTAAGTCTGATATAAGACTTTATTTAAATTGCTAAGGGTTATTGAGAAAGAGTATTCTGGCAGAGGACCTCGTAAAAATGCCAAGAGGCAGGAAAGACACCGGATGCATGGGAAAGTGCAAATTGTTCCACACCTGGAGCCTCAGGTACGTGACAGGAAGCGCTGGACCTGAGGTCACAGTTACAGGCAAAGAGCCGATCAACATGGAGACAAGGAGGAGCGGCTCTCTCAGGGAAGGCCCTGAAGGGTTCCAGCAGAGAAATGCCAAGATCAGAGTTATACTTGCATAAGGGTTCCTATAGCAGTTGGGACTGGACTGGAGGGAAGCAAGACTGTCAGCAGAAAGAGAATCAAGTGAATCTAGGGGTCTCCACTGGGGTCTTGGGTGGAGAGGTACTGGGATTGAACCCAGGGGCTTTCTACCTCTGAGCTATATCCCCAGCCCTATTTTTATTTTATAGTTTGAAACAGGGTCTCACTAAGTTGCTGAGGCTGGCTTCAAACCTGTGATCCTCTGTCTCAGCCTCTCAAGTACCGGGATTACATGCATGTGCCACCACTCTCTGGTCCACAGTGATCCTGACTGAGTTAATAAGGGTACAAATCAAGCACAGAGGAGAGAAGGCTCCTGGTAAATACTTAGCAGGTAGAATGGGCAAGACTCAGTGACCTAGATACAGGCATGAGGAAAGAGATGGAGATGAATCCAGATTTTTTTTTTTTTGTATTGTGGATGGAACCAGGAGCTTTTCTATCCAGCTTTTTATTTATTTATTTATTTTTTTGAAACAGGGTCTTGCAAAGTTGCTGAGAGTCTCGCTAAATTGCTGAGGCTGGCCTAGAACCTGTGATCGTCCTGTCTCGGCCTCCCAAGTACTGGGATTACAGACACATGCCACAGTGCCCAGCTGTAACTCCAGACTTATTGATGGACTTTCAGCTCCTGTTTGGAGCTTCTCTCAGGAAACTGCTATCATTCACTATTCTTGATGGGAAAATAATCCCTATAAATCCAGGATGCTCAACTTTGAAATGAATCAACTGAGGGACTAAGGCAGGGCATGAATGAAAAGAAGAGTGGACACTGGGAGCCCAGAGGTCAAAGCCATATCATCCTTACCATTAACTGGGTGGATGGTAGTGTCATCAATCAAGATGGTGCACTAGAAGGAGTAGACTTGAAGAAGAAGCATTGTCTGTCAGGAACTCCAGTTTGGGTGACTTGAGAATGAGAAGCATCTTTTATGTTCAGATGAGGATATCCTATAAGGAGTTAGATAAATGAATCTGGAACTCAGAGGAGAAATTTGAGATCAGAGATTCATGAGACACCAGATAATCAGTGGTAGTTGAAGCCACAAACTAGACCTAAAGTATACATTACTAATCTTTAATATCATATCAGGTTTCATCTAAATCAAATTCGTCAAATAAATATTCATTCACTCAGTCAATAAATAGCAACCGAGTATCTTCTAGTGCAAGGTTGGACATGATTGAGAAGCTGGGGTTGAACTGTAAGTAAAGCAGTATTTGGTCTCAAGACATGAATATTATACCTGGGGAGTCACATGTTAAACTGGTTGCACAATATATTACTGTATTATATTTGGGATTAGGACCAGCAAGAACTATAGAAGTTTTGTTTTGTTTTGCTTTTCTTTGCTTGTGATACTCAAGATTGCACCAAGGGGTGCTCTACCACTGAGCTACATCCCCAGCCCTCTTTATTTTTTATTTTGAGTCAGGGTCTTACTAAGTTGCCCAGGCTGGCCTTGAACCTGAGATACTCCTGTCTTGGCATCCCAAGTACTGGAATTACAGGCATGTGCCACCATACTCAGCTAACCAGAGAAGTTTCAATGCAGAAAAAGAAATAGTTTGGTGGCAAATTAGAGGCTTCATGTTTAAGTTTAAGTTGCAGTGTCTAGGCAAAAAGAGGAAAAGAGCATTCCAGGTAGAAGAAATATCATGTGCAGAAGGCCTGAAGCAGAGGGGATGATGGGATACTCCTGGATATAAAAACCAGCCAGTGGAAAAGTAGAAAGGTGTAACTATGCTGAGCTGTGCTGAGTACTTAAGTCAAAATACAGAGTACTTTCTTTGGGCAAATATTTTAAGTAATATGATCATAATATAGAAATTGGAATCCATACCATGTGAGGTTTTAGGCCCCTTGTTTAGAACTCAAACCCCAATTGGTTGGGGGGAAAAACAGAGAAGGCACAAATACAGTCTGAGGACAGAAAAAAATTAATGCAAGAATAAGGTCATTGAATGCAACTGAACTCCCCACAGATCTGCAAAGGTATATTCCTGATACAGAAGTCAAGAATCCACCTCTAAGCTAGACTTTAACATTATAGCTAGATGACAATATAATTTACAACAGAAAAAGAAAACTGTTATTTTCAGCCAGGTGTGGTGGTGCAAACCAATAATCCCAGTACTTGGGAGGCTGAGACAGGAGAATCACAGGTTCAAGGCCAGCCTCAGCAAGTTAGTGAGACCCTGTTTCAAAATAAAAGATTAAAAAAAAGAAAGGTGGAGGGTGTACCTTGGAGGTAGAATGTCCCTGGGTTCAATCCTCAGTACCAAAAAGAAAAAAGAAAAAAATGTAATTTTCATAAGCACTTAATTGCAAGCTGCCCTTGAAGCATTCAAGGTTCAAGAATGAAGATTAACAGTACTTTCCTACTCAGATTCAAAGATGTTATGCATTTTCTCTGGGTCCTTTAGCCTCCTGGCTCCCCTTTGTTATCAATATCCAACTTTTAATGGGCCCCAACTATGCCATACATGAGCTATTACCTATAGTCACTTTACTCCCACAAAAACCAAGCCCCAAGATAAGAATTGCCTAATGCTAATCAGAATAATTATGTATCATGCACAATAACAAACATGCCCATCTCTCTAACTTCCAAGAATATTTGGAGCTTTTTTCTGAATAATTGCTCAGGTCTCAGCTTGCCTATGAACATTTAACCCCCCAGCCAGGTGATAGCAGTTATACATCTAGAAGAAGATTACTCACTGTTGAGGGTACTCAAAATTGTTTTATGAAGAAAAACATGATCTTTGACAATGTGTTGTGCTCTACGGTTTCTGGAAACTTCCACAAGACCTTCTATTTCACCTAATGGTTCACAAAGAATATCGTTTTATCATCTCTGCCTCTCTGTGATTTCCCATGTAATGGCTACAGCTCTCTCCTGCACTGTATCGCTGGGCTACAATGGGGATTCACTAAAGATCTTGATTCCAACATGCCCAGAAAGGGGAAACACGCTAGCTCCATCCATTCAAGTCAGAATCAAAATCAAAATCCAGAGCTTCTCCACAAAATCATAAAAGCAAGACCATCACATTTGTGGGGGAAAAAGCAGAGCAGATTGTAATGGGATCATTAAGATCAATCCTAGAGTATGTTTGAAAATATCATGACAGCGTTGTGGATACTAATTGCTGTCTAAAAATACCACACCAGTCTAAGTGCTAGTATTAGACAAGGGTGTATTCTGTCAAATGTTGTTTGGCTCATAATTGAAAGAGTCATTAAAAATTTACTGAAAGGTACACTAGAAACACCTCGAAGGACAAAGGTGTTTGAAGCTCCAGTCGTGGACAATGATGCCACATCAAGTGACAAGCACCAGGGTCTAGATAGGAGAGAAGGGATTCAAAGGCAATAGTGCAGAGGTTTCTCACTTGAATTCCAAGCCCAGGGCTGCTGGCTCTGTCAGCCACACTACAATGAGCAGTAGTGGTCCCACACGCCTCCCACCTAAGAAACGTACCTACAGATGTATAGCTTATGAATATTTGATCCAGCTACAAACTTGAAAAAAAATCACTGGACTCTGAATTATTTAATTGTTTTTTCCAAACTCCAAAATTCTTTTTCCTGTAATAAAATGAAATGTATTAGGTGGGAAACAAGAGTCCAAAGAGGCAAATACCAACTGGAGCCCTAACAGCTGAGGCTCCAGCAGCGCTGATTTTCTTTACGACATAAGTGGTCTACTTTGCTGGTAGCAGCAGAGACTTGGGTCAATACTGTCATTCCTGACTGCCAGAGCTTTAGACTTCATGCATTCTCCCTTGAATTAACCTGACCACAGGCTATTTCTTGTAGGGCATAATGAACAAATTGGCCAAAGTTCCTGCAAGAGATATAATGTTGACATGAATTCTTTAAAGCACATAAACAAGTCTTGAAGACTGGAAAGGTCACGATGAAAGAAGCACATTTACTTCCCTTAATATTTATGGGAAGGAAAGAATTCAAATCTGGCAAGTAACAGGAATCGTAGTAATAGGTCAGGAAGAGAATGTCACATGGGACCGTGGGGACCAGACAGGTGACTAACTGTTGGGAAGAACTGTGGGGAGATGCTGTAGGATTTGTCCTCTGGTATGTGTGTACATTATGTGTGTGTGCGTGCACACGTGTCACCCACATGTGTGCACACATGTGTATGCGCATGATAAAATAGTGATATTAGAGCATTATAATTGCAGAACTTATGTGTCGTGTTCACAGGACAGCAGATTTAACACTAGAGGAAGACAGGACAAAATACTGGAAAAAATAAGTCAGCTGGTATGTCCATGGGAGTTAAAGGGGACGTCAATAAGGAAAATCCTCATATAACTGCAAAATTCATCTCGATGTTCAAAGGAATGGATGCTGTGGCAGGTGTATCTATGATGGTCATCATATTCTACCTCCTGGTACTCATGCCCTTATGCCATCCTCTTCCATGTGAGAGCAACTGTGTGAGACTCTAACACAAAGGACCCAGCCAGGCTGTGCCCAGACTCCTGACCTACAGACACTGTGACATAACAAATCTGTGTTGCTGCCGGGCGTGGTGGCGCACACTTGTAGTCCCAGTACTTTGGGAGGCGGAGACTGGAGGATCCGGGTCCGCGGCCAGCCTCAGCTCTCTCTCTCTCTCCCCGTCTCTCTCTCTCTCTACTTAGTGAGGCCCTCCGCAACTTCATGAGACCCGGTTTCAAAATAAAGTATAAAAAATAAGGCTGGGGGTGTAGCGCAGAGGTAAAACACCCCTGTGTTCAATCCCTGGCACAGCAAAAAAAAAATCTGTGTTGCTGTAAGTGGCTGTTTGTGATATTATTACATAGTAGTAAATAACTAATACAAGCCGGGCATGGTGGCGCACGCTCGTAATCCCAGTACTTGGGAGGTAGAGACCGGAGGATCCGGGTTCGTGGCCAGCCTCAGCTACTTAATGAGGCCCTCACACCTTCGTGAGACCTGGTTTCAAAATAAAGTATAAAAAATAGGGCCAGGGGTGTAGCTTGGAGGTAGAACACCCCTAGGTTCAATCCCCAGTACCGCAAAAAAAAAAAAAACAACTAATACAGATGCCAAAGGCTTTGACTAGATTCTTTCATTCCTCGGAGTTTCTCCTTTACACAATGTGATCACAATCACCCGTACTATGGAAGAGAAAGAGAGAAAGGAAAGAGAGAGAGAAAGCAAGAGAGAGCGAGAGAGAGAGACCCAAAGAAGCCACAGAATACCAAATTTTATGTCAAGATATCACTGAGCAGAACATTGTGATACAAAGAAGAAACGATAGCACTCATACTTGAAGATCTCCATTCACCCATCAAGAAGAATGAATTCTGACTTTCTAAAGAAGAGGGGACCACACCAAGAGATGTTGTGTGCATATATGAATGTATCACTTGGAATCTCACTATAATGTATAATTATATTGCACCAATAAAATTCTTTTAAAAATGTTGACTAAGAAGTTGGTAACAATCTGTATTCTATGGAACATGAAAGAAAATAGAGATGTGCCAGTGAATAGGAGTAATTAGCTTCTTGTAGTTTTTGTTGTTGTTGTTGTTTGGGTTTTTTTTGGTGGTGGTACTGGAGATTGAACCCAGAGGCATTCTAACTCTATTTTATTATTTATTTTGAAATGGGCTCTTGCTAAGTGGCTGAGGCTGGCCTTGAACCTGCGATCCTTCTGTCTCAGCATCCCAAGTACTGGGATTACAGACATGCGGCACCATGCTTGGCCAGTTTTTGGTAGATTAGACAGAGCTTTGGAGTATGACAAATTCAGGCTTAGACAATATATTGAGTTTCAATTACTTATCTGAACCACTGAAACAATCACTCCAACCCCAAACAAAGTCGAGAAAATGAATAGTATTCATAACATTGGGCATGGAAGATAGTAGGTACTCAATAAATATTAATTCTCTTCCTCTTTATGCCATAAAATTAGTGCATCTTGGGCTTTAGAAGAGAATTTTTTAAATCAGGAAAGTACACCACTGAAAGGAAATGTGGCCCATGAAGTATTGGAGGGCCTAAAAATGTGAGTCTGATTATTCAATTATGAGTAATATTAACACAGGAGAAATGTCCCAGGGAATCATGGTGGCTACTTAGATGTCCTCCAATCAGTTCCATTTTTTAAAAGTATGTAAATGAAAACATAAGGACAGTTATATCACCGACTCAGAGGAAGAGGAGAAAAGGAAGAAAGAGCCAATGAAACTAGAAGAAAAAGGTCACAAAGGCCATTCATAGGACAGATGTGAACTTCGCCCTAGTGAAAGTGCAAAGACAAAAAGCTTTTATTGTGCTGTTTTTTAATCAAAGAGATAATAAATAGATGGGATAGTGTCTTGGGAAAGATGGTACAATATTATCAGGAGGTATAAAACAAACTTTTATTTTGCAGTCATGGAAGGTGATCATCAAACAGAAAAAGGAAAAATAGACATAATTAAGGCACAACCAAAGAGTAAGATTGTGGAGATGACAGGAAAATTGTACATTGGCTCAGATAATTATTCTCAGGGGAAAGAATCTGCAAACACAGTTGGGGAACAACTGCCAGTAATTTTGGAAAGATCCTGTAGAACCAGAGAGACCAAAAAGCTACAAATAGACAAAAATTTAAATTCTTAAACAGTAAACAATTCCAAATAAATCTTGATACTGATACCCATCTAATTTCTTTAATGATAATTTAGTAGATGGTTGGTAAGCCCTTTGAAAGAAAAGTGATTATCACTAGGAGCCAAAATGGGTTCACTAAGAAGATATTTGGCAAAAAAAAAATCTCTTGGGAGGCTGAGACGGGAGGATCACAGTTTTAAGGCCAGCCTCGGCAACATAGCAAGACCATGTTTCAAAAATAAAAATAAAAGGGCTGGAGGTTTAGCTCGGAGTTAGAACGCCCCTGGGTTCAATCCCCCAGTGCTAAAAAAATAAATTCATTTCCTAACAAAGTGACTCAATTGTAAATTAGAAGGTACTGGAGGCATATTTCTAAGATATGAAAATGAAAATTGAAAAATTTGTTTTATATTTAGCTTATAAAAAAGCACTTGAGGGAAATGTTCCTTTTAAGAGTTTCAAAGGCAATCGTAATGGGTGAAATCATTGAGCACTGACTGCTACATCCTCCAAATCCCAGCTCAGAGGACCCTTGAGGACGCCCCTTCAGATCGCTCAGGGACAGATTTGACATCCCCACTATATGTTGCTACAGCACATCTCTATATCTACTCTTGTAATGTGTGTCAACAGTTACTACAATTGCTTAATTGGCCACCTCTCCGGTGACTGGAAGATCCATAGAACCAGGACCAAGTTAAGGGTCTAAGAACATCACACCCCATACATGGGTGGTGCTCTATAAATACTTGCCAGCAGAATGAATGAGGAAATAAAAGAATTTTTTTAAAAAATTGTATATTACAGAGATGTAGTTTTCATCTCACCATAAAGAAGAACTTTCTTATAATTATGGATCTTTAGGAATCCTTCAAAAATCATAAATTCCTCGTTCTGAAAGTGTTCAAGAAGAACCTGAAAACCAGATCATCCATGTGGAGTTTTGTACAGTGGGATGAAAGTTCAATTAGAAGACCTCTATCCTCCCTTCTAACTCTATCCCTGGAGCCACATCACCTTTTACTATAAGATGGAGTCAATTCTCAAGAAAAACCAAGGCCCCCAACCTCAAAATTCCAGAGACAAAGTGCCCATGCTAAACAGTGAGTGCCAGCTTTATCTATTTATTTTTTTTCTTTTGGTATCTCCTATCTTGCTTAGAAAAGGCCCTTGCCCAAGCTGATTTTAATAAATGTTGATAAATAAATGACTACCATAAATATAGATTGTTTCTGAAGTGAAAAGAGCAATTAAGATATTCAGTCCAACCATCTTGTTTCTCAGAAAGAAATGCAGACCCGAAGGTTAAGGTGACTTCTCAAAAATCACCAAGTAATTTGGGGACAGAGCCAAGCCTTTACACAGTTTAATGCAATTTCCACCACTCTAGTTTGCCCTTGAGGACTCTGTGCAGAAACAATTGAGGACAAGAAACTCTGGGTATCAGGACAACCAGGCATTTTGGAACACTGAAGCATTTCTATAGTTCAAATTCAAAGAGTCATCACTGCTCAAAAGTCATCACTGTAATAATTCCAGAGGGACTTTGGACGGAACCAGAAGAGATGATGCAAAGAACTAGAGACGAAGGAAATTTAGCTTACCTTATTTAATGAACGTCAGCCATTGCATTTCCTAAACTATGGAAAGACAAAATAATAATAATACTAACAACATATTTTAAGGCTCTATGGAGGCATATAATCCAAGCCCTAATTGTAATTAAAGGGCTGAGTTAGCTCATTAAAATTCATTTTCTGCTGGGCATGATGGTGCATGCTTGCAATCCCAGTATTTGGGAGACTGAGACAGGAGGATCACGGGTTCAAGGACAGTCTCAGCAACCCAGAAAGATCCTGTTTCAAAACAAAAAATAAAAGAAGGGCTGGGGTTATAGCTTGGAGATAGAATGACCCCCTTCATTCAATCCCCAGTACTGCAAAAAAATCATTTTTTGTGATTCCACGACATAAAGGAAAGTGGACAAGTAACCATCACTTGGTTACCTTAGTCGAGTAAGACTACAAATGTAGATGGTAATAAAGAGGATTGGGGGCCAGGCGTGGTGGCACACACTTGTAATCCCAGTACTTTGGGAGGCAGAGACTGGAGGATCC
>PVJS01004870.1:0-66917 GCA_004027185.1 Glis glis | reverse complement strand
GGATTGAACGCAGAGGCGTTCTACCTCCGCGCTACGCCCCCAGCCCTATTTTTTATGCTTTATTTTGAAACCGGGTCTCACGAGGTTGCGGAGGGCCTCACTAAAGACAGAGAGAGAGGCAGAGAGAGAGACAGAGCAAGAGCTGAGGCTGGCCGCGAACCCGGATCCTCCAGTCTCCGCCTCCCAAAGTACTGGGATTACAAGCGTGCGCCACCACGCCCGGCTTCATTAACAGTTTTTAATTGGTAAAAAAGTTTTATGTGAATGTGAGTCCCCAGAAATGAAGAGTAAAGAATCTATTTCACCATCATGTGGGAACATTTTATTGTTTTATGAACACAGAGATAAGCTTACATCTTTCAAAGTAAATTAAGACTTTAATTAGGCAGAACATATTTGAATATTAAATAATCTATATAAGCTAATTCAATTGTATAAATACAGTATGAGTATACATATTGCATCTTTCCCTTTAGAATTTGCTATTGTAAACCAATGTTTCAAAGGTTTTATAGTATATTTTTTATCTATTAATTAAGCAACATTAAAATAAAATAATTACATTAAATAACAAGACTATTCCTTTACCTGAGTATTAGAGCATAAGTTAAAACTATCATATTTCTTCCATGGTTGCATTTTTTAAATGTTTAAAAATATTTTGGTTATGCATAAAGAATTCTAGCACTTATTCAAATGACTTTTAAGAAATGTTTCATATTAACAAGAACCTGTAATAAAAATATTAAGCTATTATGATTTGCCATTACCCTAAAGTATTCAGGAAAATTGCTGTACAGATAGCTAAATCTAATTCATAATACAATAAGATAGGCATATCATTAAAAGGCAGATAAAACCTTTGTTTTTAATAAAAAATGATATAACAAAAGTAAAAGGTTAATTGAAAAGCAAAATAAACTACCGAGTTTAGTAAGGCACATTACCTAGATTAACAGAAATCAATGAAATCATTAAAACAATTAATAACTTAGAGCTCTATCCAGACTAAGATAAACTCTAGCTATTAGAATGCGGATACAAGGCTACAGAGACATATCTATTCTGACTGGGCAATTTCCTCTCCTCTGTAACAGTTCAGTAATATATGCAACTGGCATAATACAGCTACCCATTTCTTCTTGTGAGACAAGTGATCTCCCAGGCTTTTTACTCTCTGTGCTAAGTGAATCATAAGAACCATAGTCTTTACATAAGGGAACATATCTTCCCCCCATGTTCAGGATATAAAATGGGCCATTAAAGCATCAATGGTATTAGTCAAAGCCTCATAATTGTTCAGCCTTTTCCCTGAACAGAAAATGTTCAGAGTTCTACCCATCCTCCAATAATAACAGGGACGTCTATACTGCAAAAGCAGGCAGAGTCTTCTAAATGAGTCTGAGGGTACACCTACAGTTATCATGTACTAATCTGAACATCACATTTAGGGAAGAAACTGAGCAAACTCTTATAACTTCATGAGTTACATGAAAAGAACAAAATGTATAATTATAAGTACTTTCTTTTTGTCTGATATACTTAAAAAAAGTTGGTCAGGTGTGGTGGTGCTTGCTTGTAATCCCAGTACTTGGGTGGCTGAGACAGTAGTATCACAGGTTCATGACCAGCCTCAGCTACTTAGTGAGGCCCTCTGCAACTTAGTGAGACCCTTTTTCAAAATAAAGAATACAAAATAGGGCTGGGGGTGTAGCTCAGAGGTAGAATGCCCCTGGGTTCAATTACCAGTACCGCAAAAAAAAAAAAGTTTTTGCATTTAATTGGGGAAAATATGACTAACTAAAAGCAAATTTTAATCATTATTTTTTATCTCTAATTAAATAAATGCAAATTATTAGTAAATGTTTAAGAAATAAAATGCAAGCAACCAAAAACTGAAATGTCAAGTTTCTGAAAAGGATTCTAATGAATGATACTACAGGAAAATGTTTTCTATAGGCATCTAAGAAAGTACATGAACAGTTTATAAAATACCAATAAACTGAATAGAAAATAGTATACTAAAACCAAAAATAAAATTATCCATAATCTCATATTCTAGGGAAAAGAATAGCCCAGTTTAAAAGAATTAACATGGTTAATGTGGAAATGTATATACTTTAAATAAAATCTTATACTTTAGACAAATCTTACAAAATATACTTTAGACAAACTCTTACAAAATCAAGATATGAGGCCGGGTGTGGTGGCGCACGCTTGTAATCCTGGTACTTGGGAGGCAGAGACCAGAGGATCCGGGTTCGTGGCCAGCCTCAGCTACTTAGTGAGGCCCTCCGCAACTTCGTGAGACCCAGTTTCCAAATAAAGAATAAAAAATAGGGCTGGGGGTGTAGCTCAGAGGTAGAATGCCCCTGGGTTCAATCCCCAGTACCGCAAAAAAAAAAAAATCAAGATATGAATTTAGTGAATAGTTATATGACACTACAGCTAAACTGCTCTGGGCTGTGAAGGCAGATGGATCAGGGCCTGAAGTTTCCAGTTCTGCTATTTGCTAGCTGTAGTGACCTTGGGAAATTTTTTATTTTTTTCTCTGAGAATTTCCTTATGTTCAAAAAGAGGAGCAAAGTAATAGAGCATTCTCCTTAAGTTGTTGTGAAGATTTGTTCAGGTGAAATATGTTGTATCTGGCTCAGCAGCTAGTACAATAATAGGCCTGTTCTAGAGGCTTCTTGGTCAGTTGAGTTAATTTAGCAGCTAGTACAATAATAGGCCTGTTCTAGAGGCTTCTTGGTCAGTTGAGTTAATTTATCAATTACTTAATAAACGTTGGTCCTATGATAATACAAAATGTGAATAAAATACTGAAATTTCAAAATGTATTGCTAGTCAAGTCACTTGTATGTAAGAGTAATTGGAAAACATTTTATGGTATGTTCAAATAGGTTTGTGGAATAACTCTCTTCACCAGGGAATCAAATAGCTATGGAGTCATTCAATCACTCATTCACTCAACAAACTTCCATCAAACACCATGCAGAAGACACAAGATTTCTAACCCAACATGAACCACAACTTTTTAGATGGCATCCCTTAGCAGAACCATTTACAGATAAATGCTCAGAAGTCTTACAGTCAATACCAAAATAATATCTACAAAATGATATCATATCAAGCATCATTACCCTAAGGAGCAACGTGGTCTGACAGTCCTCCCAGCTCTCTGTTCTGCCCTGGCTCTGAGGTCACCAAATGCTAAACACAAGAGGCATCGAGGCTCAATTTTTACTTTCAAAAGAAGGTCTATCACTACAAGCTAGTCTCTAAGGTCAGATTTGGTGTTCTCATCTGCTAATTACAGAAAATAATAGTTGCCTCTTTTCTTTGAGTTTTGGATGAGAATTGAAAAGACAACACATAAACATATACAGATATCCTATAACCTCTACAGATCTATGACAGCATGTTACTATATTTTAAAGCATATGTAAGCGGCATTCCATGTTTTTATTCCCCTAGGTGTACTGAGTAGTTCAGATTGCTTCCTCTCCTCTGCAGTCTTTGTACTGCTGTGGCTCCCTGCAGCTGAGTCTTAACTACCCTGGCTTCAAGGCAGGTCAGACAGGTCTTGCTTCGGAAGCCTCCCTTGACCTTCTCCACTCTACTCACTATTTGTGTGTGTGTGTGTGTGTGTGTGTGTGTGTGTGTGTGTGGTGCTGGGGATGGAAGCCAGGTGTATTCTATCCTCGAGCTATACCCCCAGCCCTATTTTATTTTTTGTTTGGAAACGGTCTCACAAAGTTGCTGAAAGCCTCGCTAAGTTGCTGAGGCTGGCTTCCAACCTTCGATCTGCCTGTCTCAGCCTCCCAAGTACAGGGATTACAGGTATGCACCACCACACCCAGCTGCTTCACTCACTATTGATTCAAGCTCCATTCCTGTGTGCCTCTATGATGTCCTGTTCTCTCTCTATGAGAGCACATTGACTATTTGTCAATTGCCTTTTTATTAGCCCCCCTACATAACCACGATGGAAATTGCTGGGGACAGAAATTGGCATCTTATTTGTGTACATCTGACATAGCAAGTACTTTAATAAAGTTTGTTGCTGCATTAGTAAATGAATTAATATTATGTTTGGGAACAGTTTTCAGTGATTGTTATATACTACAAACTTTGTAAAGCCCTTTGCATAAATTATCTCATTTATTCTCAAAAAGAGCCTTCTCATATAAATATAATTACTACCCCTATATTGTAGAAGAGACATAAGAGAAACTAGATGATGGCCAATATACCTCAGATGGTAAATAGCGGATCTCACATTCCAAGTTCTTTCAGTCTTTATACTAACTGCCTCCATCCAGTTACCTTTTCATTTTTAAAGGTTCAGAAATTATTTTATTGATTTTCCAAGAGAGATGAGGTCCTGGTTTCTGATGCAATGTAACCAATCTTACAAGACACTAAAGTTTATAAGAGAATTCTATTTTATTAATTTCTAATAATATATAGAAATACTAAGTAGCCTAGAATATTGTTTTCTGCTTCATAATCTCACCTTTAAAAGGTTACATGAGATATTACATTTTTTTATTCGTTCAACAAATATTATCGAGCCCCTATTTTGTAGTAGGCGTTGGAGATAAAGCAGGAATCGTGACTGGAAAATAATGCTATGCTTTTACGGAGTTGATATTCTAGCCGACTCTTCTTTGACACTGACTATGTGCTCGGCACTGTTCTAAGCACATTCTGCATATTAATTTGCATGATCTCTATGAGGACTCAGTAAAGTTGCCACTACTATTATTCTAATTGTACAGATTCAGGTGCTGAGGGAAAAGGAGGTTAGGTAACCTGACCAGAGCTATAGGTTTTAAGAGCTGAACCCAAAATTTGAAGCGAGACTGCCTTATATACATACACACACACACGTATACCTTTCTTAGTGCATTGGAACCGTACATTGTATTGAGGTTTAAGTGTGATATAAACATACATATACATAGCACTCTGTTATAGTCAGATATAAAATGCCCCTTGAAGAGCTCATAAATTAGTATTTGGAGTTGATGTAATTGAGTCATGAGGATGGTAACCCCAGCAGTGGATAAATCCGTTGTAATGGATTTACCCGGGTGGTGGCCTAGGCCGGGAGAGTGTAGCTGGAGAAGGTGGGTCCCTGCGGGTGCGGCCTTGTGGAGGACATATGGTTCCTCCTCCCCTTGCTCTCTCTCTTGCTTCCGGCCCGCATGATGTGAGGAGCGGAGCCCTGTGTGCTCTCCTCTCCTCTCTGCTTTTCACCGCCATGCCCTGAGATCCGAGTCCCGGCCTCACAGAGACTGAACCTGAAACCATGAGCAAATAAATCCCAAGTGACATGGTCAGTTCTTTGGATTAGAGCAGTGACAAATGCTGACTAATGCACACCGTGTGCAAGATTTCTGGACAATGAACTTGAAATCCAGGCAAGGGGACCATATCAAGGGATCACATTGCGCGGCCTAATGGTAGGATGCTACAGACTCCGCCAGAGTCCTGAGTGCCAGGAGTCCCAGAGCACTGGCTCCCTCACTCAGGGCACCTTTTCCCCCAGGTTGTGCTGCAAAAACTCTGATACAGGATGACTTGCCGGCCATCTTGTGTATTCATCCATCAGTGGTACCATTACCTCATCCCTTGGACACTGTAACACAATTAAGTCAGCTACATATTTTCCATGCTGGTTGAAATTTACCAGGATGGGAGGTGTAATTTATGCTTTGTTTAAAAAATTTAGATCACTCTCAACTTTATATCATCAGGAGAATAGGGAATTCTAGTCTTTGACTACAGATAGTGCCTAAACTAGAACCAGAAATAAACTTTTATATTACTAAATCATTCATAGTGCAGAATTTTGTTTTTAGAGATCAACAGTACATTACTAGCACACCACCAACAACAACAGGCTTTTTGTTTAGTAACATTTTAAATGTAATTTATATTGTATAAACATTGCATAATTATTTATATTTCATTACCTAGAATGTATTTAAATGCTGTCACCAGTTATATGCATGCTGCATTCTACAATAAAATGGCACATCTCATTTTTCAGCCCTCCTCAAAAGTATACCTTCTCTATAGTAGTAATCACATTATATTTGAACTAAAAAGTTTAAATCTAAAATTTCAGTAGTGTTTAAAACTAGCTACAAATATTGGTTAGAGGTCTCCTTCAGATTCCGTAAATGTGTACTTATATTTCTTTGTTCTTCTGGTTACTCCCCGTGTTTCTTTTCTCTTATTTTTCTTTTCTTAGCATGTGCTAGCCCCATTCAATTTCCTTCTCAGTACTCCACTAACACTTCCCTCTCAGTTCCAACGTAATCTCCTATCTTCTTTCTCATTAACCTTTAATATACACACTTGCTCTCTCCTCTTTACTTCCTATCCGACCCATTCGTCTCTCATTTTCTTTCCTAATATAATAGAAGCAAGAAAGGAAACTCGATACTCTATGAAACAAACACAAAAATTAAGGTCTCAAAGATTAGAAAACAGTATAACTCAATTGCGACACTTGAATACAAACATATTTACATATCATCTTTTTCTCAAATGCTTTTTTCATTTTGTTTTTCTAAGCCAATATTTACAGGGAGGAGAAAAGGACATGTACTAATTTTTAATCCTTCTCTGCTCTATCAACTGCAATTTCTCTAAACTGCACTTGGAATCACCTGTTCAAAGGATTTAAGTGTATCTGGAACTTACCTTGGTATCTCTGCTACCTAGAAGAGTGACTGCCACAGAGCAGGCCTTCGATGACTGTCTGATGAACACAATTGAAATAAAGAGGCTTACTACTAGATAGGGAAATAAACAGTTAAATTAAAGGAGAAACTGGTGTTCACCAATAGCTGGGGTGATGACTACAGAGCTAGAAAGGGTGGGTGGTCAGGACTCAGGCCTTTACCCTGCTGTTCAACCACTCTCTGTCCTCCTCGATTTTCTTTTTCCATTTATTTGAAGATTCAAGCAATTGTTTGAGAGCTAGGGTCAGGGTTATAATTAGAGGCTCAAAGACAAACAGCTGAGGCTGTAAAGCCTTGCTTATTGTTGATCCTTACATCAATGGGGACATAAATCTAACACTGAACTAAGAGAAAAACCTAAAAGTAATATCTCCTCTTTTGTTTTTTGTTTGTTGGTTTGTTGGTGCTGGGAATTGAACCCAGAGGCATTCTACCTCTGAGCTACACCCTCAGTCCATTTTTATTTTTTATTTTGAATCAGAGTCTCACTAAGTTGCTGAGGGTCTTGCTAAGTTACTGAGGCTGACCTCAAACCTGCCATTCTCTAGTCTCTGTTTCCTAAATACTGGGATTACAGGCGTGCACCATCACACCCAGCTAATACCTCCTTTTAATAACCTTTCTTTCTATTTATTTCTACCTCCCTGTAACATGCAGATTTCAAGACACATTATATGAACTAGATCCTTACATATTCTCCTTGAAATTGGACCCCTGGGAACTCAGAGGTGCAAGTAGCTCTTCCGAGTGTGCAAAGAGTTCACTGTGAGTGCTCTGAATTTTCAAAATGGACCGTTTTTGTGCCCTTTGAGGGTTGTGTGTTTTCCATACTTTAACTGAAGAAGAACTGGTTCATTTTAAGCATTCGATTTTGATGTACATTTTATTTGAAGAAAGGTATTTGTTGCTATCTATGTGTTGAAATCAACCAACCAAACCAAATTCTACCATCTACAAATGAATAAAACACGAAGCAGGAAAGTCAGTAAGTGACAATGTCAAAAATAAGCTGGTGGCAGGACCAGGAATTCAACCACTAACATTAGTATTAAGGTCGTTCAACAGCCAGGAATGATTTTTCTCTGGTCTACTGTGTTAGAGATTCTACAATCATTGTTTTTTTTTTAAGTTTAGTTTATTAGGGATTATAATGAACAATTGGTCTACCATAAATTTTTGCATTACTCAGAATTGATTCTCATTCCAAAACTTAACTCAGTCAATTCTGGAAAAAGAACAGTAAGATAAGAATATGTTTATACATTTAAATAAAGGAACCAATTTCATACTAGAGATTGGGAACCTGTATGTGATGCAGTGGAGTCACAGGCAGAGCAGACAACTCTTCAAAATGTATCAAAATCATATTAATATAGGTAAGTGGTAACAGTCTGATAGGTGTCCAGAATAAGCACAGGTGTCGGCAGGCAGCTCAGTGCTCATTCTGGTCAATTCGGAAATAGGGTGGAGCATTTAGATGGAAAATGCTTTAAGCAAAGAGACAGACTTTTCATTCGTTCACCAACAAAAACCGAGCTCAGAGTCAAAGACTATTCGTAGCATGAATAGGTCCTTGAATGCGTCAAGATTTATGGACCTTCTAGGGAGCTTATGCCTTCAGGACGTACCTAATTGTCCTTACTCATATCATTCCACCTGACCACCTACACAGGGCCTGTTTGTTTGTCAGTATGACACCAATCATCTTCATTCCTTTTGAATCCTCTGTCTGATAAAAAGATTTCATTCCTGAGGTTTGCAATTTGTTTACCTGCCAATACAATCTCAATATTTCATAAACGTTCATGATAAATGTAAGAATTTAATCAATGTGACATAAAAACATTCTCTATTTATGTTTATATATGTGTTGGGTCATGATTTTGCTTGTTTGGCTTTGCTATTTCATTCCTTTGTCCAGAGAAATGTCTAGTCTCTTTAAGATCAAGATATTCACATATTCATTATATTTTTGAAATTTCAAAATTCAGGGTAAGAGGCACTCTAATTAGTCATTGTAAGCTTTGTACTATAGAATATAGCACAATACACATGAAGAATTAAGAAATGTAGGATTCAGTGCCCAGCTTAGCCACATTACTAAGGGTCATGATCATTATATTTATAAGGAATTTATCCATTATATTATATCATATATAAAGATTGTAGCAATCCCCATTACAGTATGCAAATACCATTATTATCAATATACAATTTCCACATATATAAAATCTAAAGAGAAAAAGCATACTTCAAGATATTGTTAAAGATAGCTACCTGAATTTATTCCGATTTTGGTGTTCAGAAGGGAAATCAGTAACAAATATATGCAACAGCATATTTGTAAAGGAAATGTGGAATACTTGGGTAATAATTCAGCCTTTAATGGATGGTGAGGATGTAGAAAAAACTCATTTGGGTTTTAAAACCTAATAGACTAGATAACCAGAATCTATCTCAATTTCCAATTTTACCAATTCTCTGTTCTTAAGATCTCTATTCATCCCAAGAAAATATTTTTACTTTGTCAAATTATTTCTTTTGTAAGATACTTGCCAAATGAAAGCCTTTAACTTAAAATCTTCTCTCTTAAACCTCCTTAATTATTTCTCCAAAAACCAACATGAAACTACAAAGCATACTGATAAAATTCTGTCTTCTAAAGAAAAGTCCCAAGTAAAATGGAAGAACATCTAAGCCATGCCGATTAAGCATGAAGCTCCTATGACTCTTGATTTTTTTTTTTTACTTCTCTTAGATCATTGAAAAGGAGAAAGATAGTTTAGAAATATTAAGGAAGACATAATTGATTAGATGTAGAGTCCAAAGAAGGAATTGTTTAGGATGATTCTCAAATGTCTGTCTTGAATAATTGGGTGAATGTAATTTCTGTCATGAATAAAGACCAATGACATTCTGATTTGATTTCCATTCTGAAAAAGTCAAAGCAATAGGGACAAAGAACAGATCAGTGGTTGCCAGGGGTTAGGGGTGTCAGGGAGAGGTTTCATACAAAGGGCAGGATGGGGGAATTTTAAGAATGATGGAGCTGTTCTGTATATTGTTTGAGGTGCTGTTTACATGTTTCTATGCAATAGTCAAAACCCATACAATTGTATACCAGAAAGAGTAGACTTTAATATATATAAAATGAAACTAATGTAAAATGAAAGCAAATTATATAAAATTAAAAAATCAGATTCAATGATGAATTGTTTTAAATGGAGATATATCTTAAGAATTAGAAGAATGTCAGAATGGTTATGTGGGAAAATAAATGAAATTAATGGAGCACTAAATTGTAAATTATACCACAGCAAGGAAAATAAGATTATTGCAAGCTAGAAACAAGGAGCAAGTAGCAATATTAAATTAAAAGTGAGAAACATATGGTAAGGATGATACCACCTACCACTTCCCCAGGTGTCTAGTGTTAGAAAATTACTTCTGCCTTTCTACTTCTATTCCCTATCAGAAAGTCATTTTCCAAAGCATGGTTGGTCTCAGTTGGTCTTGCTCTGATTATCTGGTTTTCATAATTCTCACTGTTGAATGTAGAAAAAAGATAGACAAGAAATATAATCTGAGGCAGACAGCTCAGAAGAATTTGACAGGTTACATAGTTTAGGGAAAAGGAATAATATTTACCACATTCTGATCCTCCATTCTGAGCAATGAATGCACTTTACTGAATTTGTGTGGCAACGAACCTGGGCTCATGACAACAAAATTGAAGGGCACATTGTGGTCTTGGTGCACATTCTCTCTGCATACCATCATCAGCCAGACTTGGCAAATGAGCTGCCTTTCCTCTGCAGGACATAAGGACTATATCCACAGAAGTCAAGAAAGCCCAAATTTGCATCCTCCCCTTTACTAGTCCAGGATACTTTATTTCCCACTCATCCTCTTTTCTCCCCTCAGTGCTACAATCCTGTCTTGCTATCGCTGTCTTTGAGACACCAGGACTAATGACATGTCATCCCTTTATCTGTTACAAATCCCCATTCAGCTCTGGTCTCTGTGTCTTCTGACCCTATCTCCCAAACCTACACATATGCTAAAGATGAGCCCTCCGGACCTCAGGGTCAGTCATCACCAAATAACTTTGAAAGGTGATGCCCATTCACATTCATAAAGTTCCCATCTCCTACTTTTCCTAAATGAAACTTGGTTCCCTGGTGACACTGCTTCCCAGAAACGATTCAGCTAGTATTTTTCTTTTTTCCATCTCTCTTCTGCCTCAGGAACTAGAAATAAAGTAGATGTCCTTTTTGCTTCTCATTGCCCCTACCAGATACTATCCTTTCATTTTTCTAACTAACCAAAATCATGATGAGAACTCCCTTTTTAAAAATGTTTAGCCCCTGATATTTGAAGCCATAACCAGGGTGGCATCATCAATACAATGGCCGAATAGAGGATGGATTCAATGACTGAGCACAGGAGTATTCCAAAATTTAGCGGTTAGAGATGAAATAAAAGCAGCAGAAAACTTTGAGGGGATGTGGCAATACGGGCAGAAGCAAATCCAAAGAGTGTGATGTTTTGGAAACTATGTTAAAGAAAAAGAAATTTTGAGAGACAATGATTAACTGTGTCAAATATTTCAGATTGGTAAAATAGGATAAGGTCTGAATGACTTTCTGATTTATCAAAATAAAGGCAATTGAAGTTGCTAGTGACTTCTTTACAATAGTAATTATGGAACTTAATTTAGTGGATTCAAGAGAACAGGAAAGGAGAAATAGAAGACCAATATCCATGGATTATTTCAAAGAGTTTTGTTATAAAACTGGAGGTGAGAAATGGATAAGGTAGAGAGAGGAGATGGATTTAGGAAGGATTTATTTTTTTCAAGCAATAGCTTGTTTTTAATAAATTTTTAAAATAATAGCTTGTTTCATACTGATGAATTGATTTGGTGGAAAAGAATGCAAATGAAAAACTAGCAAATTACTGGAATCAGTTTTTGGTGCATCAGTGAAGGGGTTGTCTTACCTTGGAGTATTCAGAGTTCATCCTGAGGTGCAGGAAAGGCAGTTCTTGGAAGTTCATTGTTATTAATTCTAAATTCTCACTGATGCAGGAAGCAAAGTCAACAACTGTGTAGGAAGAATTTGAAGTTTTGTGGGTTTGAAGATAATAGTTGTCTAAGATAGTAGGTGAGAAAAACAGATCAGATAAATGTAATATTGCTCATGGGCAGGTTCAAGAGTCCGTGTAAGGTTTGTGGTTACAGTAAGCCAATCAGCGTTGCTTTGAATTTTCTCCAGCCAGGTTCACCTTCAGGAATAGTGAGCCAGAGTTGATGGGTAGTTTGATGTTACTAAGGTTTTTTGTTAAGTAAGTTGGAAAAATTAAGAGAAAGTCTTTTTCTTTTACAATAACTTTCCATAAATTCAAGCTGGGTAAATAATGAAGAATGAGGAGACTGATCGATTAGTAAGATAAATAGATTCAAAGTTTGATGAAGTACAAAGATTGTTAGAATGTCAAAAGGATGAGCTGGAAAATGAAAGACATTAGTAAAAAAAAGGGTGCATGTTAAATCGAGATGTAAGGGTTGTTGTTATTGAAAATGTCAAGGTCAAGGGTATGACCTGGTATTGATTAGCTACTGTAGAATAAAGGGCAAGATCATTGATGAATACAGGCAAGCACCTGGGAGATCTGCTGGTTTTGTTTCCTCCACCTCCAAATGTCCTCCTACCTCTAAATTTTGAAATTCTTCTGGGCCCAGTCATTGAACCCATTCTTTCTTCAGTCATTGTATTAATGGTGTCATCTAGGTTATGGCTTCAAATATCATACATTTATACTGACATCTCCTAAATTTATGTCTTCTACTTGAACTCCCCCATGAATTACAGATCCATATTTTCTAGAGCTTTGACATCTCCACTTCATTGTTTAATAGGCACCTCAAAATTAATGCACCCAAACTGATGTATGATATTCCCCCAAACTGCTCCTTCTATAGTCTTCCCAATCTTAGTTCATGAGAATGCCACTCTTCTAGTTATTCAAGTTAAAAATCTCTTCGTTAACTAATCTTTCTCTCAACCCCCTCCCCATCTATTCTGCTAACAAATCTTATGGTCTTGAACACTAACATATATTTAAAATTTAATCCATTTTTTTACTCCATCACTGTTGCACAATTGGTTCTAGCTACCGGAATCTGTCTTCTGAATCTTGCTAATTAGCCTTCTACAGGTGTTCCTGTTTCAGTAAGAGCATCTGTCAGTCTGTTCTCCACATAGCAACAGAATGATCTCATTAAAGCCTCATTCAAATCATGTTAGTTCCCTGCTCAGAAATCTCCAATGGCCCCTATCCCAGAATAGAACCTCATTTCCTAAAATGATTTTCAAGGCCCTAAGTAACCTGGGCTCTTGTTCCCTCCCTGAATGTGCCCTCTCCTGCTCTTTCCCTCACTTTGAAAGCCCTAGTTGCACTGACTTTCTTGCTGTTTTCTGTGTAGCCCTGACATCCTCCCATCTTTACTGCTAAGTTCCCTCTAGCATGGAGTTTCCCTCAGTCCACAGGGCTAGTTTCCTCACTTCCTCTAGATCTTTATTCAAAAGTCACTTTTTAGCTGGGTGTGGTGGCACAGACCTGTAATCCCAGTACTTGGGAGACTGAGATAGGAAGATCACAGGTTCCAAGTCAGCCTCAGCAACTTAGCAAAACTCTCTGAAACTTGGTGAGACCCTGTTTCCAAGTAAACAATACAGAGGTCTGGGGGTGTAGCTTGAAGTTAGAATACCCCTGGTTTCAATCCCCAGCAACACACACACACACACACACACACATACCCACGCGCGCGCGTGCGGTCTCATTTTCACTGACGTCTACCTTCGCTGCTCATTCTAAAACTTATGCCAATAATCCTTATCACTTTTCTCTAGTTTATTCCTTCTCCTTGGTATATACATTGACTTAGTTATATTGTTTATTGTCTATCTCTCAGAGTTAAATTTAAGATTCGTGGAAACCAATTTTGTGGTTTTCCTTTTTAATTCATTGTTATTTTGCCAGGACCCAAGACAGTTTCTGGGACTACTAAACACTTGACAAGCACTTGCTGAGGGGACAAATAAATGTGCAAATGAAATTTGAACAAAATAAAATGGTCAAGAATGACACTGAATTCTAATAGTGATTTCAAACAAAAGTTTCCAAAAGAATAATTCGTTATTATTGATATCTTTTAAGCAGGTACTATAAATAGTAAATAAAAAAACTGGAAATTTAGAGAGACCATTCAAAACTAGGAATATAGACTGTCACGAAGAGGAAAAATCCTAAATCTGAATAGCTTACCACATCAGAAGTTTATTTCTCACTTGTGTAAATCCAGTGTGGACCAGTGGAGGTGCTCGCGTATCCAGTGGCTCAGGAGTACGGGGCCTCTCCATTCTGAGAGGCAGTTACCTCAACTTGAGGCTTTTATGGTTCTTAGACTCAAGGAAGAGGTAATATTGTATTTCTAACCTGTTTTCTAAAAAATATTTTGATTGACTCAATAATTGTATGTATTCATGGTGTAGGAAGTGATGTTTCAATTTGTGTATACATTTGGCAATGATAAAAACAGGGTAATTAGCATATCCATCACTTTAAATATTTATCATTTTTCTTTATGATGACTACATTCAAATTCTTCTCCTCTAGCCATTTTGAGATGTACAACATGTTCTTCAGTATATTCATCCTGCTGTGCCTTAGAACTTATTCCCCCTAACTGTAATATTGTACCCATTGACAAACCTGTCTGTCTCCCTCTCTTTTATTCTTCCCAGCCTCAGGCAACTATTCTACTATTCTATGAGATCAACTTTTTTAGATTCCACAGGGTTTGTTCTTCTGTGCCTGGCTTATTTTACTTAACATGATGTCCTCCAGTTCCATCTAGGTTGTCATAAATAACATAATTTCATCCTTTTTTATGGGTGCATAGTACTGCATTGTATATATATCACATTTTCTACATCTATCTATCTATCTATCTATCTATCTATCCACTGATGGACATTTAGGTAAATTACTACAGCAATCATGGAAAACAGTTTGGAGTTTCCTCAAAAGCCTAAAAATATTACTACTGTATAAATCAGCAATCCCACTGCTGAGTATATACCCAAAGAAACTAAAAGCCTTGTCAAAAAGGTGCTTGCATCCCCACATTTATTGACACACTGTTCACAATAGTTTAGATACGGAATCCACCTCATCAATTCTTACATTTCTCAGTATGTGAGCAACAGATACCACACTGCATTAGCTGGAACTACTCCTAGTGCCCTGCCTTACACACGGAGGGGGACCATTCACTAGCAACAATGTCCATGAATAAAATGATATGTAAACTTCAAATGGTATATATTCAGGAAAGAATCCATGCATAAAAAATGCAAAGTATATCAGGGAGAATAATAAAGTAAACACTGAATTTTAAAGAATATTAAAAAAGAATAATTCCTGCAGTATGTCAATAAGGAGTAGAATTTTCAACTGGGCTTTCAAAATGAAAGTAAAACTTAGCCAAGGAAAAAGAAAGTTTAAAAGTTATTTCAAATGGAATTGTTTTATATTTTATTTTATTAGCAAATGGGCTAGCCAAGTTAGATTTTAATGTTCCAACAAATGGTTAGATACTGAACATGACCAAAGTGTGATAATCATATTTACATGTTCCTCTTAGATAAGCACATCAATTATTCATAGGTGATGAACATTGTTTTTAAACATATTGCTTTAGCTTTATAATCATTAAAATGCAGATAGAGTCAAGTTTCTCTAATTTTTAGGAACTCTTTTTAAGAGATTCTTTAAAAATATTCATAAAATCTTCAAATGTTTGCAATAATATCTAAAAACTACTTGAAGATTTTTATGAGGAAAACAATTTAGCCATTATAATAACAACAATACAGCAAGTATTATGTGAAGTTAGCTACTACATAATAATTGGACTCGATATATAAGTTTTATTGCTCAATTGGCATATAAAGTCATTAAAGTTATCCAAATTGGATCCAACTGGTAAATCTGAAGCAAAAATTTTCATTGTATTAGGTGAAGCTAAATTATCAATATACTGTTTTATAATGAATAAGGATCCACTACACAGCACATCCAGAGACTTCATTATGAGTCAGTCTCCCTTCCAGCATGATTCTATGCCAAATCAAAATAATAGACTTAGAGAAGTGCTATGTATAGCTTGGAAATGCAGAGAAAAAATATATAACAATTTATTTTTATTTTTAGCTTTGTTTCTCATAATAATTTAAGATTTCTTGATTATTAAAAAACTATTGCCTTCTTTTTTTTTTTTTTTGCGGTACCGGGGATTGAACGCAGGGGCGTTCTACCTCCGCGCTACACCCCCGGCCCTATTTTTTATGCTTTATTTTGAAACCAGGTCTCATGAAGTTGCGGAGGGCCTCACTAGGTAGAGAGAGAGAGAGAGAGAGACAGGGAGAGAGAGAGAGAGAGAGAGAGAGCGAGCTGAGGCTGGCCGCGAACCCAGATCCTCCGGTCTCCGCCTCCCAAAGTACTGGGATTACAAGCGTGCGCCACCACGCCCGGCCTCAACTATTGCCTTCTTGATCAGATATTGTGAGCTAAAGATTTTAGTATAATTCTTTTCTTTAGGAATGGGGGAGGCACTTGTTATCCTATCCCACACATCTCAACAGAAGGGAAGAAATGTTTTGATTTACTTCCCAGAAGAGAAAATTATTATAGAATCATTTCTAGCTCTTTTTTCTTGTCCATCAATTTGTCTTGTTTTATCTACAGTTAAGTTTAGAGCTGAAATTCTATTTAAGGGCTAGATATCCGCCAGGCTTTTATTTCTAAATATCGATTCTAGATTGACTTTAAATCTTAATCATTTACAAAAACCTTAGGGTGGAAGTTTACATACATATCATCAATATAATGTTATAGTATTGTTATTAGTTACAATAATATGTAAATAAATCTAGGTCTTTAATATGTGAATAAATCTAGGTCTTCCTTATTTTACTGGGAATGAAGGAAGAACCTGTTTTGGCATATTAAATTTTGTTTTCATTGGTCTTAGTAGCATAAAATATATATATATATATATATATATATATATATATATATATATCTTTTGGCCTGGAAAATACTTATTTGGAAATTATTTTTCAACATATACATATAATTAACTTATACACACATTCTATTTTTGCGCAACCTATTCTCGCCAATGTTCATTTTACACTGTGTTCTACCTGAAGTAGAACAGGGATTATGGTATTTAACTTATCGTACATGTACAATGAGCACATGAAACATTTTTATGTGAATATATGAAAAACATGATGAAATTTTGCAGTAATTCAGTAAATGTTCTCATATTCAAACAGTATATATCTATTTATTCACTCAATAATTTTTACCAAGTCTAACTTCTATGTTAGCATTATTTTTCTCCTTCAAGTCAAAATAATAGTAGCGAAGTAGCAAACGAGTTGGGCATTATAAATACAATGCAATTGTGAGTCAGGACCTTGGTGCTGGGTGACCAATTAGGGATGAAGAGGACTTAAGTAGCATATGCCAAGAGGAAATGAAAGACCTATACATCTCACAGATTTTTATGGGTCAAACAATTTTATCTTTGAAACATCAGAAAGGCAAATAAGATATTTATAAATGGTTTGAACTATGTATACCATCATAATTTCTTTGCAACAAATTAGTAATGTCTTTGTAAAAGAATTAATTATATGAGTGACAATCAGAATTGTTGGAGTTTTGCTAGGATATCTGCAAGTTAATTCTCCTAGTATTTCTCTACCTGTGCTTCCAATTTTATTTTAAAGTTACCCAGCAGTTATAAAATCAAAGAAAGGTCTTCATCTGTCAGAGTCACAACAGATCTTGTATTTGATCTCCAGATAAGTACACATTTATTTATACTTTGTGCATTCTATGGAGGTGTCTTCTACAGACACTCTGTAAATGGGTTAGTAATGTGTTCTACTTAGGATATAAATATAACTTTATATGATTACTATATTGATCATTTAAAACTGAATTTTAAAATATTAGGCATTATTCTATATAACAAAATTATATATTTGATACAAAGCATAATTGCAAGATTAAATAATTCTAATAATATATTTTATATAAAAGAGGACATAGGTGTGCATGTGTTTATGTAATAATTCATGTATTAAAATATCCCTTCTCCATCAAACCAACAACATTCAATTATAAACCTTAAGCAATAAACAACATCTTTTGAAATTAGGTGCTTTATATTTACTGGTTTCATCCATTAAACATGTATGTAGTGACTATCATGTGCCAGGATATTAAAAATAAAGTAAAATATTTTTCAATTGTACCTAACATCCAACTTCCCTCCTACTGGTAACAGTAGCCCAAACGTCTTTAGGAATCATCTCTCTCTTATTTCTTTTCTATTCTCGATAATCTACTTTCAATGACTTTATTTTCTCAAATTCTCTTTAAATTTTAGTGATTAGCTTTTTTATTACATTCTTTAGTCAGAGAATTTTGCCTATTTCCTTCATACTATCATTGTCAAAAATGTTAATTGTTCATCTCTCTGAATTTGGAAATAAAAGGGAAACAATTCTGCCAATGTCCAAAAGATTTTCATAATTTAAATTTTAATAGTTAAATAAAACATATTGATGTGGTAAAATAGAGTATAGCACAGACCAGGCTTATTCATTAGACGAAAAACATGGCAAAATGCAACTAACCTGGAGGTTACCAGTTTAGTGTGTAAGCCAAGTTCAGTTTACTAAGTTTCATTAAACTTGAGAGAGTTTAAATGTTTTCAATAATGGCTAGAATGAAAGAAAATGGAAGATTTCATAAAGTATTTTTTAAAAAACTTTTCCAACTACAACTCTGGATACAAATAGATGTCTTCAGGTCTTTCACTCTCAAAATACATTTTGAAAAGTCCTAATTACTGAAAATCATTCTATCTACCTTGAAAATGATGAAGTAGAGTTCAATTGCCCAGACCATAAGACAATCTAAAGGAAGTTTGGAAGTTGTCTTTGAACACAGTGAAAGGGAATCAGAGAGAAATCCAGAATAGGCTAGCTATAACACAAGCCACATGTAATGGAGGGGAACCTGCTTTAGAAAGTGTCAAGAAGTTACAGTTTCCTTAAATTTAGTGTGTGTGTGTGTGTGTGTGTGTGTGTGTGTGTGTGTGTGTATGCACACTCCGATGTCTGCTTTACTCAACATTCTTGATTACCTAATGAATGAAACAATCTGCCAAATGATGGAAGAAGCAAAGACAAAAGACATAGATATCCTACCCTAAAAGAACCTAAAATTGCAAAAATGGGGCTTCCATCCTATTTATTCATTGATTACATACCTCACTGCTCAGGAATCAGAAATGAAGGAATAGCCATTGTAAGGTCCTTGTCTGAGAAAATTCAATTAGTGGGAGCTCCACAGGGATAAAAAAATAAAATAAAATAAAATATTAGAGATGAGAAACCATGCTAGTGGGACAGAGCCCACAGCTTTGTATGGTGGGGAGAATGGTCATTAAGATGCTCAGTTTGGAAGGATCATGAGGAAAGAGCAGGGATGCCTCAGCAGCAGCCATCTGAAGCGCCAAGAGACTGTACCAAACATTGACTGCCTCAAAATTAGAATAAGTGTAAAAATATAGACAAGTGTCATCGGTACCTATTTTGAAGAATGGGGGGAAATAATGCATTATAAGTTTCAAATTTATAACTGCCACAAAATTTTCATTTTACTCCTGAAGAAGATTTCTTAAACTTCTATTTGTGCATCTTTAAATAGACTAATAGAACTTCCATATCTCATGTTTTTTAAACATCCTCCAAAAAAATCAAAATATAGAAAAGCAATAAAGAAAAAGAGATAGTAAAATAAATGGAAACAAAGTCCTGACACTATAATAGGTTCGATTAAGGACAATTATTGAAGGGACTATTTATACACTTGAGGGAAGACTACAATCTTCCTTTTTTGAGAGAGGAAACCCCTAAATTCAATCCTATTGGTGCACACAGAACACAGTCCAGGATCTCTGTGTGAAATATAATACTCACCACTACGACTAGACATGGATCCTTACAAGGCAACATCCCATAAGTAAAACACAGGTTACCAGTCTCTGTGTCCATTATACAGGGCATAGTAGTGATAAGATGGCAGAAATTAAACTTCCTATTTGGAAAATTTAAAAAAGTATCCCACAGGAATTTTTAAATGCTGTTGGATAGCAATCACAGAAACACCATCCCTTGTCAGTGGAGAAAGTTCCTGTATGGGTCAACTGGCAACTTGACGTGGTTAGCATTGTGGAGAGATACACTGCTTTAATGGTGCCCTCTACTTCTGCAATTTAGGGACCCTTGAGAAGTGATCTGATCACAGCTCTGTCGATCAAGCTGCTTGTGGTTTTTCTGGTCATCAAATTGCCTCAAAAAATAATGGGCATTTGGCCACTGTGTTTCTGATCAGTTCTATGATGAAGTAAATACAAACCTTATTTGCTCTACATATACATTATAAATCTGATTAATTCAGATCTTTCAAGTACTCTGATTCCCCCCCTTTATGAAACACTAGGGTTAGGTGAGAAGTTAGCCCAACTCATAGATATTGGAGCTATGCTGGCACCCATCACTGGCTAAAAATCTACTTGCTTCAGTTAGTAGAACAGAATCAGTTGGCTTTTGTTTTCTTTTTGCATTTGAGATCCCAAGCTATCCAACTCTCAGTCAACTTATCTTGCAAGCATAGAGAACACTGCTTACAGGCTAACCCATGTTAACCTTTCTCTCTATAAAATTATTTTGAAAACAATCAAAACATCATCAGTGTTTTCTAGAGATACCTCTCTGCCACAACCACAACCAAGTATCATCTAGTACAAAATGTCAATAGTGCTGAAGTTGAGAAACTCTGGTCTAGGTCATTCGATAGAAGAGACTAAACCTATAAATATATGGCATAAAACCATAAAGATGGCACCCCTAAACTCCACATTGACTGAGACATGTGATGCAGACATCTCAGGATAGCAGAGCATAATAGAAGATATGATTCTGGCATTAATGTTTCTAGCATGCAGATAGAGAGAAGAGACTCGATTATATTATGTAAAGAGATTCATATTGTGGCTATCTAAAAACCCTGTGGAGATGACAACTGATACCGATTTCAGAATCTGGCAGTTTCCCTCAACATCGATATATTAATTGGATTGACTAGGTGAGAGGCCCTGAATTATCATAAAACCTCATCAGTTCACCGTAGGAAAAGTAAAACACTCCATGCATATGCTGTACCAGTGGTAGGTCAGTTCCTTACTAGAGACTTATTAGTAAAGTAATAAAGAGGAAGAAAAACAATTATTTTGATGGATAGATGAACTCTAGAGTATATATACTAATTTAGTTATTTAATTTTCATTACACTTATGAAAAACTAGAATTTAATACTATGCATATTTCTTTGGGGAGTTTCATTTTTAATTAGATATGACTTGGACTCTCTTTTCCCACTGCTGAAATAATAGAGAAGCTCAGTGCATGTGTGTGTGTGTGTGTGTGTGTGTTCTCACATAAAGTAAGTTATTGCAATTGTATACATAATTTTTATTTCACACATATACCTGGATAGGTCTTCAGTGGAACATAATTAAATATGACCAAAGAAAGGGCCATAGAAATTAATATGATTGAATTTATCTACTAAGCATTTTCCCCCTAACTTCTAGAATTTGGTTTCAATTTTGTTTACATGATTTTAAATCTTTACTTACATTAAAATAAGCCTTATTTCAAGTTAGAATATTAGAAACAATGTATAGATGATAATCCTGGATATAATCTATTGTTCCTGAAGTACTTTTTCAGACACTAAAGTAAGGCTTCTAAAAGAATAATTTGTTCATTTTAGTAGATTCTTGCCATGTTAAGCAGCCAACTAAAGTCATCTTACTAAAGTGATACTAGGCATTTTAGAACTAAATACAGTCTCCCAGATATTTTAAGAAGCTATTTTAAAGAAAACGAGAATTAAAGACATCATCTATAAATCTCAAAATATAATTTGATTTAATAAAGCAAATTGAGTTTTTATATAATTAGATATCATTTATATACCTTTTAAAAATAAAGCAATACTATGTGTATCCTTGGATACACACATGCACACACACTACACACACACACACATCCACACACACTCACATGGACATGAACATGGAATTCAATTAAATAGAGATCTAAGTCTATTAACTGAGAATATTATGGCTATACAACAAAATGTAAATATTATAGACACTGACCTTGTATAAATTACTTAAAATTCTTGACACTTTTTTCTGTCTATTGACTTCTTGCTATATAAAAGGAAAATTAACACAAGTATATTTTCCCCATCCTTACTTTATTCTACCTTCTAATTCCCTTACTTTATTAGGTACACACACATACACACACATGCAAATATGCACACACACAAACACACATGCACTCTTCCAAAAACAGACCATGATTTTTAGAGGTAATAAAGATCCCACCCACAACAAGGAAGAGGGACATAGTCCTATTCCTATTATCATCTGCTCAGATTCCCTCACCCAAATTGTAGGTAGTGCTGTACATTATTTTGAAGAGCGATTTCAGTTTCTCCTGCTGGTACAAAACCTGCTAGTACATGAATAATGAGACCCATAACAATTTTGTCAAATAATGGAACTATTTGCCACAATGGTTTCCTTACATTACTCTGAAGAAAAATCAGGCAGACCCTGAAGGTTGAAATCCTTCCTTCCTTCCTTCCTTCCTTCCTTCCTTCCTTCCTTCCTTCCTTCCTTCCTGGCACTCTCTACTCACTTCTCCTCATAGTTTGAAGGTAGACAATTATTTTCCTTCTTTCTACAACAAAATGAAAGTAGGAATTTATTCTTCCATTTACATTACATATACCATGGTATTCAATACTTTGGTTATAGCATTTAAAATATTAATTTTCCACATGTACTGCCCAGAGGCTAGAAAGGTTATTTCCCTAGACTCTGTTTTGTAAACAATCCAGAAATTTGATCAAACTCATCAACTATTTGTGTTCCTTCCACTTCAGATGCAATAAATTATATTTGGAGAGTATGTCTCTATCACTATGAAGTGTGTTATGATGTGAGACTATAATGTACCAATAAAAGTATAAAAAACAAACACATGTAAAACACTGGATTTAATCTAGTTAATTTGTTGATTTTGAGTAAAAGGTCATATCCTTAAAGAAAATTAGACACTCCTTTGAAGCAAAAATTAAGAAATATAAATACTATGATTCATAGACCCTTGTAAGCCTCAAATGGGTATTAGAGATTTCCTGGTACAGACCATAATTTTATGACAGAGGAGATAAACACTGATCTGTGTTTCCTAAAGTCGCTCATTCAGTAAACATGCTCCCTATATTACATAGTATAAGCTATTTAATACCTATTTCTTTGTAAAACACAATAAATTATCATCAAATTGATAGCAAATTGACCATACTAATTTTATCTATTTATAAATTATTTCATTATTTTATGATTATTACGCTGGTTTCCTTTCTCTCTCCAGTCTAACATTATTTTCACTTGCATGCTCAAGTTGTCAACTTCCAAAGGGAATTTTCTGAATAACATCAAAAATGTTTTTCATTCAAGATTATATAAAAGCCAGGCATGGTGGTGCACACCTGTAATCCCAGTACTTGAGAGGCTGAGATAGGAGGATCTCCGGTTTGTGGCCAGCCTCTGCAACTTAGTGGGGCCCTCCGCAACTTAGTGAGACCCTGTTTCAAAATAAAAGTTAAATTAGGCTGGGGGTGAAGCTCAGAGGGAGAATGCCCCTGGGTTTAATCCCCAGTAACACACACACAAACACACACAGATTATATATGTATATGTATACATACACACATACATATATGTATTAGGGCAAGTTAAGCAATTAAGAAATTGAATATTCTCAGGCAGTATGAAGCCACTTCATGGATCATTTGTGTTTTCTGCCTCAACTGGTAAATTGATTACAGATTTTTAATAGGAATGGGCTTGTACTTGTGCTTCATAGCATAAATAGTGTTCTTGCTAAGCACATATTTCTCTTTAAAAAAATTAAAATATTATCTTGATTCCTTAAGATATATTAAACCAAATAGATGGCAACAGATTATATTAAACTTATCTTTTATTATGGTTTGGAGCCGGGCGTAGTGGCTGAGAAAGGAGGATCACAGTTTCCAGGCCGGCCTCAACAACCTACCAAGGCCCTGTTTGAAAACACAAAAATAAAAAGGGCTGAGGCTGTAGCTCAGAGGTAGAATGCCCTTGGGTTCCATCCCCAGCACCACACACACAAAAAAAACTATTATGGTTTAGATATGAAATGTTTCCCAGAGGCTTGGTCCACAATGCACCAATGTTCAGAGATATTGCTTTTGATACTGATTGGATCATGAAGCTCTGACCTCACCAGTGGATTGATAATTTTACAGCATTATTGAGGGATGGTGAAACTGCAGGAGGTGGGATCTAGTAGAAAGAGTGGGTCATTGAGGGAGTGCCCTTCGGGTCGGGGACAAGATATACTGTCCCTGACCCCTTCCTCTGTCGTTCTCTCTCTGCTTCCTGGCTGCCATGAGCATAGCAGCTTTCCTCTGCCCTGCCCTTCCTCTGTGGTGTTCCGCCCATCTCAGCCCAAAGCAATGGAGCCAGCTGACCGTGGACTAAAACCTCTGAAACTGTGATCCAAAAGAAATCTGTCCTCCTTTCAGTTGATTTCGCCACAGCAGATGACTAGCACATGTATAAAAATTTAATTCCCAAGGACATTGAAAATTCAGACTCAATCATTGCTGTTTCAGATTTATGTTAGTCCTTTTTGCTGTTACAATGACATGCCTGAGGCAGGCCACTTTAGAAAGAAAAGATTATTTAGCTCACAGTTTTGGAGGCTGAAAGTGAAAACAGCACGGTGCAGGCTCTAGCAAGGGTCCCCCCCCCTTGGCTATATCACATCATGGTGGGAACATGTATGTGGATGTGTCTATCGGTTCTTCCCTCTTCTTATGAAGCCTCCAGTATTCATTTATGGGGGCTCTACCCGAATGACCTTATCTAAGTCCAATCACTTCCCAAAGGTTCCTCCTCTAAATACCATAGTCATATTCAGTTTCTTCCCTCTTAATACCTACAATGGGGATCAAACTTCAATATGGGAAGCTGAGGACACTCAAACTTCATCTAAATCACAGCATTCCACCCTTGCCCACTTGCCCAAAACATCTGTGTTTTTCTCATAATGTACAACGCAGTCATTCTGACCCCAGTAGTCTCAAAGTTAAATTTGGTCCAGTCTTAATTCAAAATTCCAAAGTATCACCTGAGACTCAAGGCAAACTCTTTGTAGTTGTGAGCCTATAAGTTAAAACCAATTTACCTATGTCCAATACACAGTGGTGGGACAAGAAGAGAGCGTACATTCTCATTCCCAAAGGAAGGACTAGGCCACACCTGGGCCTGCTTGAATCATGGCTGCAGCCTCTGAAGAGTTTTTTGCCAAAACCCAGAAGCCCAAGGAGGCCCTGAGATTGACCAAAGAGATCTTTTCTTTATTATTTACTTTGCATAAAGAATAACATTCGGTGATTCAAACCCTTAAGTTGCCATCTTCCTCCTCACACACACCAAGTTCTACCACTAAAACATACATATAGCATGCACGTATATCCCTTGCTTTGCTTGCATTATATGAGAGAATAATCTATTCCTAGGATATGTATAAAGGGAGACCAGGATATAAAAAATGGGAAACTTCTTAATTCCTATTACACAGAGCAGATTCTTTATTTTATCATTTATTTACTTGTTTGTTTGTTTGTTTGTTTGTTTTTGTGGCACTGGGGATTGAACCCAGGGGCATTCTACCGCTGAGCTACACCCCCAGCCCTATTTTATTTTTATTTTGAAACAGAGTCTCACTAGGTTGATGAGAGTCTCACTACTTGCTGAGGCTGTCTTCAAACCTATGATCCTCCTATCTCAGCCTTCCAAGTACTGGGATTACAGACGTGTGTCACCATCCCCAACTAAGATTCATTATTTTATTTAAATTTAATTTTCTAAACTCAGATCCTGTAGATTTGAGGTTATATAGGTTTACCCAAGACTTTTAAATTTCATGGAACAAGAATTTATCAAAATAAATAAATTCAGAGCTTGCTATACCAAATATTTAAGGTTTTCAGTTAAGAATATTAACAATAATAATTGATCAAATTATGTTATATGCATGTACAGATATGCCACAATCAAATTCACTATTTTGTATAGTTAATATACCAACAAAAATAAATAATTTAAAAATTATTTCACTAAAGATTGGGCATTTTACCTTCAAAAAAGATTGGTAGGACATTATTTAAGATTAAAATTCAGCACAGTTTACAATTTTACACTAACATGTATACAACACGATTCAGTTTTCCTCATTGTACTCTCAACTCTTGATTCTCCATCACATGTGAAATCTACACATGATGTGGTATTAGAAAACACTATATTATTTCACATAGCATTTACTCCACACTACCTTATTTGAGTTACTTTTAAAAAATCTGTTTTACTTATCAACCTTATTTTGTTTTGCATCACCTCCCTTCCCACCTCAGAAAAAAACCTTTGACAAATGATTCACTCATAGGTATATACCAGTACAAAAATGCCAGGATAAAATGAGCAGTGGATTATGTCAGTTGGACTTTCAGATGCTCCTTCCTCTCTTACTAAGATAAATGAATCAAGTTCATTCTTCAGAATATGCTAAAAGCATCTCCCTCTTTCCTCCCCATTGGCAGCCCCCAGTTTTGTTGGAATGCTCCCTTCTTTGAATACATGAACTCAAGGAAGGAGCTTCTTTAATTTTTTCAAGACAAAAATGGTAATTTTTGTGATTGGTTTAGGTAGGGCCACATGATACAGTTCAGGAAAATAAGATTTGAGGTGATTATCCCAGGGACTTTTTAATAAAGGTTTTGTTTGGTTGGTTGATTTTGTCTCTCTTTAAAAAAGACCATAAAACAGGTATGTCCCTTTGGGCATTGCTGGATGAAGAAATGATGCTACTAAGAAGCAGGAAATCCTGAGTCCAAAATTCTCAGAAAAACCATAGAGAGGAAAGGCAAATGATTCTGGGCTTAAAATATTGCTGGACCCTTGAAGCAACACTGTAATTTTTTGAGATTTTTAGTTCTTGGAGATAAGCAACCCCTTATGTATAAGCCACCATGACTGACTGTCACGCTGCTACTTGCAATATGAAGCAATCTAACTATGGAAGCTCCATAATACAAATAAGGAAACTGGAACTCTGAGATATTATGCAGCTGGCCTAAGGAAGCTCAGCGGGTGAGTGTTAGAGCTAAGGATAGCCTGTAAGTTCCTAGGTCAGCCTCCTTTATTGTGCATTGTGAAGAATCTTCCTCAAGGACTGGTTGCTTACACAAACCGTTGTTTACCAGCATGTTGCATAAAGGTACAGTTGTATATAACAAGTACTTTATATGATAATGCATGTTATCTTAAGTTGAACCATATGGAACTGCCATTTTGTGACTCAAAAGTGTTCAGATATTGGAAACAGTATATGTTTCAACCTAACAATTTTATAGATGTCCCATTGCTACCATAGAACGTTTGGAGTAATAAGTGTACATTAAGTATTCTTTAGTTTCATTCTTAAGTTTTCTGCCTAAATCTTGATGTGAAACTTCCTTTGTCTATAAATTATTTCATTGGCCTCCTTTCGAGAAAAAAAAAATCCTAGCTTGTTTAAAATAGGTTTGAAGTTTAGAAGCATCTCTATCCATGACAATAATGTTGAAAAACTTTAAACATGTAAAAGATAGGCTCAGATTTTTTTCCCCTATGAATAGCTATGGGGCTCAAACAAACCACTGCATGATTCAGATGATGAAGTTTCATGCATATAATAATATGACCTGAATAAGCTATTCAAATATGATAGTGTAACAAAAATGAAAAGAAACATACCTCCCATCATAATATGCTGCATTTTTATAAAAGAAATATGAGCAGTATATTTTGCAATACTGTAATTTGTTGTCATTTAAAATGGTATTTTATAACTTTTTAATGGTAAGCTAGCACTTGGAGTTTATTCAATCCATTCTACCCAATGTGACTCCCACAGACTTTAAGAAAGTAACATATAAAACTCAAGAGCTGATTGGATTAACTTTCATTGTTATATTAATTGATAATAGAGTATAAGGAGGAGAAATTCTATATTTTTGCTAAATTCTTGACAGTATTTTCTATTTGCTTCCAAAGCATATTTTTGACAAATTGTACATTACCAGATTCTATAAAAACTAAGATTGTTTACTTTCAAAAAGTTTAAATGCTGCTTTAAATGCATAGAGTTTTCTACAAAAATGAGATTAGCAGCTTCAGCACTGCAATGTAACAATATTATAAAAATTATTATAGAAATCAATAATGCTTTCATTTCCAGAACTAATCTGATGGTAAGATCTTGTTTATATAGATATTAAACAAATGCATTATTCACATTTTGTAATGATTTTTAGGGGAAAAAGACAGTTTTTAATTATCATATGGAAGTGGTGTAATAAATGAGTATAATTTTTATTAACTGAAAGTTAATTTACATAAAACAAATGTTCATTGAATTATTGAATATGATAATGTCTACATGCCTATTCCTGTTTGTCATATTTTGTGCCTTTTGGCGACATCAGAATTATAACAATCTGATTTATGCATTAAATTTAATGCATAATATGACAACATACAGATATGTATGCCTTATAATGTATAATTTAAACATGATTGCTATATATTTCACCCATTCTTTCATGGCTTTACCGATTTTCTAATGCAGCCAGATATCATGATTAAAATGCAGGTTGCCAGATATGAATGTCTGTTTGAATTAATGAATATTTTCATAAAAATACTCCAACTATGAATGTTTTAAAAACCTTGTCATAACATTCACCAAACTTACACATGACAGCTAGCATGTGTTACTACGTTTTCATCTTAAATATTTGATGATTACCTCTTTAAATCCAAGATTCATAACCCAAAGGCTTTCATTTTCTTACACCATGTGTAATTCAAGAGACATTTATTAGTACAGTCCTCTTTTTATGCATCAACAAAACATATCTGAAAAAGCAATATGTGAATTTCCCAGAATTTTGGACATGTTTTCAGGTATTAATTATACATAACAATAATTTATAATATGTATATACTGTTTGTACTGTTTTTTTCCTCTCCCTCCCAGTGGGATAAAGATAGGATTTACAATAAAGATGAGTCTGGTTAAACATTAAAAACTACAATACAACTGGAATCTCTTTTAAGTTACTTTAAAAATGAGTAGACATTTCCTAACCTACCCATATTTTCAGGAAATGATTACAGTGCACAGCTGCAACTTATGAGGTTTTGAGAAACATTAATGCAATGCTCTTCTAATAACTTCTTAATAATGATGTCAGTTTTAAAGTAACAAATTTAAAGTTAACATAGGTATTTTCAAAGGTAAACAATGGTAACAGGTACAGGGCAGTCCCCTTTGTTATTTAAGAAGGAAACAGACTAAAAATTTTAAGAACACATCTTTACTATGTTACAACTGAAGGTTGCCCATTGGTGGGCCACGCTCCCTTGAACTTGGGTGTGCAGAAAGGTAGTTCACCATGGTAACCTTGGCCTTGATGTTTTACATAAACTAAACCATTTCAGTCTCTTCATATAGCTCCTGTATTGGCTGTGCAATTGAAATAGCAGACTTAAGGAACAGAAAAGTTAGTAATTTCTCATGCTTAATTAAACCACCTTCCTACTGTAGGATCACAAAGTTGTATGTAAACATTTAAATATATATTCATCATATTTCTCCTGTGATTTAAAAAATACTGATTATTATATTTTAACCCAACATATTTTTTAATTTTTAAATATTTGTAGTTTTCAGTGCACTATCAATTATCTCATATTGTTTGATGAGTTATGTGAGGACGCTTCTACCTACAGAAAGAGTATATTTATCCACAAAACAAAACCCTTTAAATAATAATAAAATTTCCAAAGGCAGGCAAGTTTTAAAAGGGCATTTTAGGCCTTAAGCCAAAACTGACATTCCACCTTTAATTATGTTAGAGTCAAAAAAATGTATTTTAATGACAAATTATGAGAAAATCATGAAAACCATACTTTCTTTTAAGAGCTGGAATTACAAAATTGCTTTTTCCTTTATGAACTGTTCATGTCAATATCTCTAGACAATCATTCCCTTATGCTTTTATAATAAAACTCTGCTTTTTTGAAGCTCATTCCATTCTATTATGACTCTCACAATCACATCTGTCAAGATCCCAGCCCCCCAGCCCTCACATTTGTTGAAAATCTTGGCACTTAGCTCACAATTTCTCTATTCATAACAATTCTGCCATCATCCTGAGAGATTTTAAAAGCCACATGGACAACTCATCCCAAATCCCGTCCTCTCAATTTCTCTCAACTCCCCATCTGCAATGACCTATTCTTTGGCTCTCCACTCTCCCAAACAAAGGATTTTATCATCCCAGAAATTCCTCCAATCATTATATTATTATTTTTAAGAATTCTACTTTCTGATCGCTACAATTTTTGTTATTTTTATTATTATTTAACTAATACAACCCTAAAACTCACCACAACTGAAAATACCGATGTGTTGATTCCTCTACTCTCTCTCTATAATTAGTCCCTTTAGAACTTCGTTTCCACCCCTATCCAATTAAATTTTATGGGACATCTTCTAACCATTACATTTATAATATCTAACTCCCTTTCCTCTCTGCCTTTGAAAGATGGCAAATTTGAATAGTCCCAATAGTCTTTCTCCAGCCCTGACTTCAGCCCTGCTAGAGATAAAAACACAACAAGGAATATTGACACCTTTATATAAATAATCACTAATCTTTAGGGGAAACTTAACACTTCTTGGAATTGTACCATATCCATTGTTGAAGCAACTTTCCATGTCTCCACACAATGATTTTGAGGCTTTTGCTTTGTCCTCAGACCATGAGAACTCACAGAAACACCATTCCTATAATATTGCTTCACCTCCTACTTCAGAGAAAATGAATACAGTGAGCTGAAAACTTCCTTTAAGGACAGGAAAACCTCAGACTTATGAATTCGGTTGCCCTGGTCCCAGTCTCTTATTGTGTAAAGAGATGATTTCCTTCTGCCACCATTAGATCCATTTCCCTTTCTCCTTCTGATTACTCAATATTAATGCCCCCTGTTCTAACCTTGGCAATTCCTCTTCGCAGAATGTGCTTCCCACTCCTAAGCCGATAAACTTTTATCATCCTTTAGATCTCTGTTCAAATGTTTCTTCCTCACTGAAGACTTACCATTCACAGCAGAATAAATCAGATTCTCTGATTTTCAGCCTTATTTTTTATCAACTGTATTGATTTCTTTCTCTGGGTTTTTCATGAACATGTTTATTTGTATAATAATATTAGATTATACTTATTTAAATGATTATTTAATTGGTAACTGCCTCTACCAACACTGCTAGCATAATGAGGTCACTATTATGAGATAGGGGAGCATAATAAATCTTTGACACTGAAAAAGAAACTCCTATAGAACATGTACCATGTGCTAAGTGCCACATATATTAATGCATTTAATATAAAAACTTATTTTCATATTATTGATGAGAAATCTCAAGCATGGGAAAGTAATATAGAAGTCAACAGACACACTTTTAGAAAGTTTGATTTCAGAGTTTATGACCTTACAACTATACTCAATTGCTCATAAAAAGATGAATCAAATGTATTATAATATGCCTACCCAAGAAGACAAAAAAAATTTAGAATTCAGTTATGATGAGGTTTAGGCCATATTTTTATAATGCACATTATAATTCTGAAGTGGAAAAGCTGAAGAACACTAAAAGTTCAGGACTTTTTAGTTCTTTGGCAGTTTAAATTTTATGTGTGAGCAGAGTACAAATGGTTTTACATTCATCTTAGATGGTTAGATGCTTTAATTTCTCCTTCTTGGTAGATTAACAACATTTTAAAATCAGGTTAATATTAATGGTGAATACAGAAGGAAAAAGAGAAAATAGAATTCAGTAATATAGGACATTGTTCATTTTAGAATTTGTAGTGAATTACCTTTGGTTTAAAAAACTCCACTGGGCTGAAACAAAGGGGAACACTCAAAGGAGACACAGGGGTTCCAAGTCCTGACTCTGGCTACTGAGACAGAAAGAAAATGTTGGAAAGGAAGTGTCATAATGGTGGAAACAGTGGGGAGATTAGACATAGAGAAAGAGATAAGTCAGTTAAATAGTATCCCTCTTCCAACCCTGGCTTAGCCCCACTAAATTTTTTAGAGCTGAATCTACATAGCCTTCAAAATATAAGGAAGAATCACACTCATTATGTTTCATTTTTTTACCAACACTTTATAAAGTATTGAAGAACTGAATATAATATTTGATTCAATAATCAAGAGAAGAGGAAGCAATTTTCAACAAAGCTATCCTCCATGGGAAAAGAAACACACTTGAGAGAGTATAAGAAGGCTTTCAACTCAGTGGGAAGGGAATGTGAAAGCACTTCATTGAAGCTCGTTGTAGCCTGTGCACAGTTTGCCTGCCAAGAAATGCTCATGCGATATAGAGAAATAAATTCTCATTCACTAATAAACACAGTCAAATTCAAAGTTGCTTTACAAAGTCAATGTCTATAAATATCTCATAAGTGGTTTATGTCTTAATGTAGTCCCCCCAAATTATATTTTATCACAAGGCCTTTTAAGTTATGCCATTCTTTTCTTTGACTTCAATTGTTCATGGCACAATCATGTGCTTCTTAAATTATTCAGATTTCCATAGAAGAAGATCATAATTCTCCATCCACTGAGAGCCCGCAGTGTGGGATATTTAATTTGGCAGGTTTTGTACATATGGATAAACAAGAAGCATGAAGATCGATTACTAGCAGTGTTAGCCATCAGCACCCAATCCCCCTGTCAGCCAAGGCTTAAGTGTTGTCTCTTGACTTGAACATTGACCCAGGAGTCAGGAAAATAGCCCAGGGCTTGTATTTTCCAATAATGTACTGGAGACCTATGACAAGTTCACAGCCAAGTAGTAAAGCACTTCTTAACTCACAGGACCATCAAACAGGATTAAGTGCTTTGAAATCTATGGATAACAGGTGCTCCAAGGACTGAAGAGCTCACCAGGTCGCCTCTTCCCCTCCGGGTCACTCATCTCCTTGCCCCCACACTAGGAGAATATTGATGAGAGCAATGACAGAAGATGCCCATGGCAAGAAAGTGATGCAGGAGAAGCTATTAATTTCTCATATATAGATGTTATGCTATGATGCTAAAAATTCCATAGTGATCTTTAAAAGCATGTATGCATTTTTTCATTCTTACCGTTTTCAAAATTCTGGGAAAGTTCTCATTAAATAATAAAATTTAGCTTCATAGACATTATACTTGCTTTTTACAGATTTGCTTTTACATTGAAATTGGTCCCCAAAACATGTTTTTAGCCAATTTTAGGAACTTTTTTGTAATGGTTTGATAAAGAAGTAAAATCACCCAATAAGATAACAATACATCCAAATAAGGACTTAAATACTGAAGATGATTTAAAAATAGCATTTCAATGGGGAAAGTTCAATTTGGAACTTAGTAAATGGCATTTTAGTTAACAGAAGTTCTCTGGTATACAAAACTCAATTACTTGAAAATCCACAAAAAGTTATTATAAAATAATCTAATTTTTAATTTAATGAAGATTATCAAAGATTTCCTTGAAATGAATCAAGGTAATAATATATGATTAAAATGGAAAAAAAATTACCTCACCAATTTGATAAATTCACACTTATTTGACATTGTAAAGCAAGGTATACCTGCACTATATTCTTTATTTCTTTAGTTTTAAAGTCTTTTAAATCAATGGCTTTTCAAATGTATATTTAATCCTTAGAATTCTTTTAAAATGAATTTAGATCTCCCCCTTCTCTCTGACAATCCCCAGAGGTCTCCCTAGAAGACCTAGGATTCTCTAAATCTTAGTTTCAAATCTCTGTATTATACGATAACTCCACTGGGCTGACTTTAACTTCAATTGTCTTAAGTTTTGGTGAAATAATGACTCATTGGATACTCATTTTCCTCACAGACACAATAAGGCAGATAGAAAAAATAAAAATGTTGTATAGTTATGATTTAGTAAAATAGTTTTCGTACTGTTAGGTTGTGATTTCTTAAACAAAAGGTAAAAGTTTTGTAGCATAGTAAAAAGAGTTTACCCACTGTTGGATTTTTTAAAGACATGTTAGAAAGCCTAGCAAATCTTGGCACAAAAAAGATAGATATTGACCTTTCTATTTCATTATAAAATTAATTTGTATTGCATGTAGGTTGAAAAATACAAGAACAGAAATCACCTAAGAAAAATATCTGAATGTGGGAATAAATGTCTTTAAATGTTAGCCAGACTAATTTACATACGCTTTACTAAATTTAGCTAAAAGGAAAAGTATATAAATCCAACACGGCTTTGAGCCACACATACAAAGTGCAATGGGGCAGCTTTGAAGTGAGAGACTGTTCTACAAAGAATAGAAAGGCGGCATCATACTGCTGACATGATGGAGACTGGGTGTGTGTGTTGGGTGCTCTATACTGACAGCACAAATCTGTACATTGTTCACACTGATTCTCTCTGGGCGCCTTCCAGATTCTAGACCAACCCCCAGGGCAGTCAACATTGTCACCATTTTTCACTTCTAAAGTTATAGAAAAGAAAGACTAACTCTCGGGTTTGTTTTGCATATCTACCACATCCCTGTTTGCAATTGTGACAGCTAAAAATGCTGGAGATAAACAGAGTTTATGGAGCAAACTATTTTTCCTGGCATCAAATGAGTATTAAAAAAACTTAAGGTGTTTTGATGAGCTAATATATAATTGTAAATACTGGTTTTAAAAAATATTAACCAAACTCATATATATGTACTTCTTGAAATGTACCTAAAAATGTATATTCGTCCAATTTGACTATAAAAGTCAGATGTAATATAGAATGGGTAGTAAATGTAAATTGAGAAATCAGTGCCAAGTAAGCAAAAGCAAAAAAAAAAGTCTGCAAAATGAACAGATATGTGTTAATATGTAGGAAAAACTGAAGATATTCTTCATTTTATTTTGAACAGAATCATTAACTTTCTTTTCTTGATAAACAAAGCTCTTGGGTGTTTTTGTAACTGTTTTCTGTTTATTTGTTTATACCTTTATGCAGGTTCTGCTGCTCTTATAAGTTTATAGACCTTGTATATGACAGGAAAAATTAACCTCTCTTTTTTAAACATCTATTAAGAATGCACTCAGTGGTACCCATAGCAGTACAACACTGAGCTATCTAGTGTTTTGTAAGGAAGGCCTCCTGAGAAGGAAGATGTCTCGTCATAAATTCCTTCTTCCAAGCCTTCCCTATCTCCTGCCCGCAAAACGTTGCTGCCAAATGAATCTGTCCAAGGTGCATGGCTAGTCCTTCTCAAAGTCATTTACTGGATTCCTACTACATGGTAACCAAATACTAGGCATCACGCTTATTTCTCTGAATGTATACAATTTTTTAATCTTTATAATAACTTCAGCCGATTATATTAACACAGTCAGCCTTCCATAACTGTGGGCTCAGCATTCTTGGATTTAAACAATTGTAGGTGGGAAGAATTGGGGGGACAGTACAATAAAAAAATAATAAAAATAAATGTTATACCACAGAACAATTATTTGTGCGGTATGTCTATTTTTAGATATTATAAGTTACCTAGAGATGATTTAAATATATGTGAGAGAATTAATGTTGGTTATATGCAAATACTATGACATTTTATATAAGGAACTTGAGCATCCCCAAGTTTTGGTATCCGCAGTGGGTCCTATAACCAGTCTCTTGTGAATCCTGAGGGACACTGTATTATCCTCAGTTTATAGAAGAATATAGTTTCCTCAATGTTGTATAACCAGTAAGTGGCTGTGATATTAATCTAATTTGTCAACTTGACCTGATCATGACACACCCAGATCATGTGACTTTGGGTGTGTCAATGAGACAATTGGTTTATGTAACAGCAGATTAAATAGAAAGTCCTGCCCTAAATGTAGGCAGCAGGATTCTGATAGGTGCAGGACTTAGATAAAAGAAGGAGAAAGCCGCGTAGAGAGATGCCCGACTCTTTCTGAAGAAAACGCATCTCCTCTCATCTGAGATCGTCGGCCTCCAACTCATAAAACTGGAACTTCGCCGTTTCTCTGAAGAGCTTCTTGATCTTCTGCTCTCATCTGAGATCGTCGGCCTCCAGCCCTTCAAACTGAAACTTCACCATCGTTTCTCCGAAGAGCTTCCTGATCTTCACGTCTTGGACTGGGACTGAATTAGTGGTTGCTCCAATGCTAAGACTCCAGCTCTTAGACCGCTCGACCAGCTACTGGTTCCTCTGACTCTCCACATGCAGTCGGAACTTGGAACTACATTGCTTCAAACTGTAAGCTGATCTGATAAATCCCTTTATCCATATACTCATTCTGTGAATTCTGTTAGTCTAGTGAACCCTGGCCAATACAGTGGCAGAGAAGGATTACTACCCCAGACTAGAAGTTTCCAAAATCCATGTTTTTTAACTATCACTGCAATCCTTGTCTCCATGCCAGAACCCACTTCCTTAAAATTATCTCCCAAGATGCCATAACGTAAGCCCTATACTTGAGCAAGACTGGCTTGTGTGTTGCATAACTCATAACAGAGAACTATACTATCATGCATCTCAGTTAATGTGTTAGCTTCCATTTAGCTTTTGTGTCTAAAAAAGGTCATCACATGAAAGCTTTAAAAACTCACAATTTTTCTTTTGATCACAATGTACCAATCATGTATAAATGAGAAGGGGGAATTTTTTTTCTGCCTTATATTTTCATCTTTTTTGTAACATTCCTGAAAGATTGCTTTAGAATCATTGACCTTCCTAAGAATGGAAAAGCAATTATTTTATTTTATTTTTTAATATTTTTTATTGGGGCATTGTAGTCTCACATCACAATGAGTATCAGTTTGGTGTTAACATACATGCACACAGCTCTTGGTGTCCCTCCCCCCCGCCTCCCCGCCCCACATGTAGCACTGAGAATGATGTTGGTATAATCTCATATATATACATTGTTTATGACAGTAATTCCATAGATTCACTTCTTTTTTGCCCTTCCCCTTCCCTTGTACCCCTTCCCTTGCACCACTGAGGGTTCTCCATTGTCATTGGAGTCCCTTTTGTGTCCCCACTACTCCCTAGGTAAAAGCAATTATTTTAATTAACATTATAAAGTTCCCCAAGAAATGGTTACTTTCTGGGAATATTTTTCACCATTTTCCTGTTCCCTGCAATTTTATATTATGCATTTGCATAATAAGTTGATACTAATCAGAAAATTAATTATTTCAAAAATTTTATTTATAAGTTAGTCTGGCACAGGTTGATCTGAATTTATCTCTAGGTATAGAAATGTATTGTTAATACCCAAAATGATTATAGTTAGATGCTATAAATTTAGACAAATTGTGACCTGATATCATATTTGAAAGTGTTATGAGAATAATGTGTTAGCTAATTCAAAAGTTTAGAAAGAAAAGACTTCAAGTATCAAAGTACACAATATTGAGCTGGGGATAGTGATCAGTGGTAGAGTATTTGCTGAGCATCTGCAAGGTCCTATGTTTGATCCCTGGCACTACAAAACAAAACAAAACAAAACAAAAATACAACAACAACAAAAGTGTTTTATGTATTCCTTTATACCTTATTAGCAAAGTACATGCAAATGAAAGACCAAGATTGAGTGGATACAATCTGAGAAAATGATGCTCATTCTCCTTACATTGGGACTAAGATAATAATGTTAGTGTCTACTATAGTCTCAGCATATATAGATTATCTCAACTTTAATTTTCATAGTATCTATAAGAGGTTATTACAATAAGGAACTTAAAAGAAATAAAATCATAAAGACTGAAACAAACAATGAAATAAGGAAATAAAATAAAATTTTGAAGTTCAACAAAACCTTTGCCCTGTTCATTGGGGAAAACCCCATACCTAGCTAACCTCAAAGAAGATTTTTACAAGTCATACCAATAACAACAGATTAGAATCTGAAATATGTTCTAACTGCACTGAAAATAAATAAATAAGTGGAGAAACCATATGTACAGGTTATCCAAAAAGATTAATCCAAAACAACCAAAGAAATATATGCCAGGCTAAAAAGAAGGATGTGGAGGAGGAGAAAGGTAATAGTAGTAGCAATTTGTTGAGCTTCAATCATATAAGTCTAATTTAAAAAGAGAATAAAGATGCCAAATGTCTTAGTCAGCATTCTCACTGCTATGATCCAAAAACCTGACAAAATAACTTAGAGGAATGAAGATATATTTGCTCACAGTTTCCTTGGGAATTTGGGGGTTCAGTCCATGTGAAGCCCAGGACCATGGATCTCAGTGCATGGTGGCAGGAAGCAGAGAGATAGAGCACAAGGCTTTGCTCTCACACCATGAAGGATGGAACTGAGAGAGAACAATCAAGCAATAATCAAGGGAGTCAAAGACATAAGCACAATCCCTAAGGCCACACCCCCAGGGACTCCCCTTCACTAGCCACACTCTACTGTCCTAGGTTTCCACCCAGATAAATCCATTACAATGGATTTCTCCACTGATAAGATTACAACTCTCATGACTTAACTATATTCAATCTTGAGTTTAATACATGAGCTCTTTAGGGGGCATTCTATATCTATAAACATGACACCAAATTCAGCAGAGAAAATAAGGAAGACAAAGCTGAAAAAGTTTTCAATGGATTTGAGCATCAAGAATTCAAGGATTATGCATGTATCACTATAGTATTCTGACTTTAATTCTTCTGGAAAGGTACCAAGGAATAGTATGGCTGGATCAGATGGTGGTTCCATTCCTAGTCTTTTAAGAAACCTCCATATTGATCTCTAAAGTGGCTGTAGAAATATGCAGTCTCACCAACAGTGTAGAAGAATTCATATTTCCCCACATCCTAACCAGCATTTATTGTTTGACTTCATGATGACTGTAATTGTAATTGGGGTTAGAGGGAATCTCAATGTAATTTTGATCTGTATCTCCCTGATTGCTAATGATGCTGAACATTTTTTCATATATTTATGGGCCATTTGTGTTTCTTCTTTTGAGAAGTTTCTATTCAGTTCAATTGCCCATTTTTTATTGGATTATTTGTTTCTGTGTGTGAATGTGTGTATGTGTGTGTGTGTGTGTGTGTGTGTGTGTGTGTGTGTGTGTGTGTTTGTGTGAGTGTGTGTGTTTTGCTAGGGATTGAACCCAGGCTACTATTTTAAACAGGGCACACTAAGTTGTGGAGGGCCTTTGGCTGAGGCTGACCTCAAACCTATGACCCTCCTGTCTCAGTCTTTCAGATAATGGGATTACAGGTTTGTACCACCACACCCAGTTTAGTTTTTTTCTTACTGTTAATTCTTTTTGGTTCTTTCTGTATTCTAGACTTTAGTCCTCTATCAGAGGAGTATCTGGCAAAGATTTTCTCCCATTCTGTGGGCTCTCTCTTCAGACTCTTGATGGTTTCCTTTTCTGCCCCAAACCTTTTCATCTTGATGCCATTCCATTTATTCAGTCTCAATTTTATTTCCTGAGCTTTGGGGATCTTATTGAGGCAGTGTCTACCAGTGCCTATATGTTAGAGAGTTGGTCGTATTCCCTCTTCTAATAATTTCAGGTCCTGGTCTAATTTCTAGGTCTTTAATCCATCTTGAGCTGCCTTTTGCAAAGTGACAGATTGGGGTCTTCTGCATATGTATATCCAATTTTATCAGCACCACTTATTGAAAAGGCTGTCTTTTCCTCAGCATATGTTTTTGGCTCCTTTATCCAAAATCAACTGGATATAAGTGTGAGGATTTGTTTCTGTATTTTCTATAACCAGTCTATGTGTCTGTTTCTGTGGCAATGCCATGCAGTTTTTTTACTATAGCTCTGTAGTAAATTTTGAAATCAGGTATTGTAATGCTTCCAGCATGGTTCTTATTGCTCAGAATTGCTTTGCTTATTCTGGATCTTTTGTTTTTCCATCTGTATTTTAAAACTGTTTTTACTAACTCTGTAAAGAATTACATTGGTATTTTGGTACAGATTACATTGAATTTGTACACTGTTTTGGGAACATTTTGATGACACTTATTCTGGCTATCCAAGAACATGGAAAGTTTTTTCATCTTCTAAAGTCTTACTCAATTTCTTTCTGTAGTGTTACATAATTTTCACTGTAGAGATATTTTACCTTCTTGGTTATATTCATTCCTAAATATTTCTTAGGCTACTGTGAATGGAATTATTTTATGGATTTCTTTTTAAGTGGACTCATGATTGGTGTAAAATCCATGTTTATTGCACAATTTACAATAGCCAAATTATGGAACCTACCTAGATATATATCCACAGATGAATGGATAGAAAAACTGTGGTGTATATACACAAAGGAATTTTACTCAGCCATAAAGAACTACAAATTTTTATCATTTGCAGAAAAATGAATGGAATTAGAAAATATTATGCTAATTGAGATCAGCCAGTATTAGAAAATTTGTAGACACATACAACCTTCCTAAATAGAATCAAGAAGATATAGAAAATTTAAACTGACCAATAGCAATCAAAGAGATTGAAACAGCAATAAAGAGCCTACCATCAAAGAAAAGCCCAGGTCCAGATGGTTTCCCAGTCGAATTTTATAAAACCTTTAGAGGATATCTCATCCAAATACTTCTCAATTTATTTCATGAAATAGAAACAGATGGGACTCTCCCAAACACATTCTATGAAGTCGACATCACATTAATGCCAAAGCCGAATAAATACAGCTCAAGAAAGGATAATTACAGACCAATAGTGTTGATGAACTTAGACACAAAACTTCTAAAAAAATACTAGCAATGCACATTCAAAACTACATAAAGAAAATTATACACCATGACCAAGTTGAGTTCATCCCAGAGATGGAAGGCTGGTTCAACATATGAAAAACAATCCATGTAATTCATCACATAAACAGAACTAAGGACAAAAATCACATGATCATTTCAATAGATGCTAAAAAAGCATTTGACAAAATCCAACACCCATTCATGCTAAAAACACTGCAGATAATTTGAATAGAAGGAACATATCTCAGCATCATAAAGTAAATATACAATAGGCCCACAGCCAGCATCATATTGAATGGGGAAAAACTACAAGAATTCCCTTTAAAATCAGGAATAAGACAAGGATGTCCACTATCACTACTCCTTTTCAATACGAGACACTAGCCAAAGCAATATGGCAAGAGAAGGAAATCAAAGGAGTACAAATAGGAAAAGAAAAATTGAAACTATATCTATTTTCAGATGACATGATGCTATACTTAGAAGAACCAATAAACTCAACCGGAAGGAAGGAAGAAAGAAAGAAAAATAAATCCACACACTTACAGCCAATTGATTTTTGACAAATGGGCCAAAAACATACACTGGAAAAAAGATAGCCTCTTCAACAAATGGTGTTGGCAAAACTGGTTATCCATATGCAGAAAAATAGAAGACCAGTAGAATAGTAGAAGGGGAGAAAGGGAGGGAAGTGGGGATAAGAAAAGGAAGAACTGATGAAAGAAACAGAAAATTATTTTATGCCCATGTATGAAAGTACCGCTACCAGTATCACTATTACATATAGGGAAGGGTGGGTAGCTGGGTGGGACCTGAAGGGAAACACACCAAGACCTGTGTGTATGTATGTTTGTATGACTTTGAACCTCACTATGATGCATAATTATAATGTACCAATAAAAGTATGAAAATGCACATGAAAGGGTGATCTTTTCTGAAGCACCAGTAAGGGTAAAATGAACTTGCAGTACACTGCAAAAAACAAATGGATGAGAAAGAAAATAGAGAGAGAGTAAGGACTTACAAAACAAAACAAAACAAAACAAAGATCTTTGATGATCAAGGATGAGGAAAATATAATAGCTGGAACTTTGCATTAGCAAAGTAAAGGGTGTTCATTTATATTTTAGTTGATTGTCTTATTGTGGCTGACTCTAAACTTTGCTATTAAGCTAAGAACTAACTGAAAGAAGGAAAAATGTCCTCGATATAAAGCAGAAAATTTTGTATTTCTTCTTTTGTGAGGTGTCTATTGAGTTCGATTGCCCACTTCTTGATTGGGTTATTTGTTTATTTTAGTATTATGTCTTTTTGTGTGTGTGTGTGGTACCGGGGATTGAACCCAGGGGCGTTCTACCTCCGCGCTACACCCCCGGCCCTATTGTTTTTATACTTTATTTTGAAACCAGGTCTCACGAAGTTGCGGAGGGCCTCACTAGGTAGAGAGAGAGAGAGAGAGAGACAGGGAGAGAGAGAGAGAGAGAGAGAGAGAGAGAGAGAGAGAGCTGAGGCTGGTCGCAAACCTGGATCCTCCAGTCTCCGCCTCCCGAAGTACTGGGATTACAAGCATGTGCCACCACGCCCGGCCCATATTATGTCTTTTAAGTATTTTTTATATTCTAGATATTTGTCCTCTATCAGAGGAATAGGTGGCAAAGATCTTCTCTTATTCTGTAGGCTCTCTCTTTAGACTCTTGATGGTTTCCTTTGATGAACAGAAACCTTTTAGTTTAATGTAACGTCATTTATTAATGCTTGTTTTAACTTCTCGTGACTTGGGGGTCTTATTGAGGAAGTATCTACTTGTGCCTATATGTTGGAGGGTTAGATCTATGTCTTCCTCTCGTAATTTCAAAGTCTCTGGTCTAATTTCCATGTCTTTGATCCATCAAGGGTTGATTCTTGTATAGGGTAAGAGGCAGGGATTTAATTCCATTTTTCTACAAATGGATAACCAGTTTCCCCAACACCATTTGTTGATAGGCTGTCTTTTCTCCAATGTATGTTTTTGGCAATTTTGTCAGAAATAAATTGGCTAGCAGTTTGTGAATTTTTTTCTGTATCTTCTATTTTGTTCCACTGGTCTAAGTTGAACATCATTAGCAATCAGGTATATACAGATTAAAACTACACTGAGATTCCATCTAAGTCCAATTAGAATGGCAATCATAAGAAGTCAAACAACAATAAATTCTGGCAAGGATGTGGAGAAATAGGAACTCTTATACACTGTTGGTAAGATTGCAAATTAGTGTAGCTGCTATGGAGATCAGTGTGGAGATTCCTCAGAAAACTGGGAATGGATTCACCATATGACCCAGCTATACCATTCCTGGGTATCTTCTCAAAGGGACTAAAATCAGAACATTATAGTAATATATGCATATCTATGTTTATAGCAGCACAATTCATAATAGCCAAATTATGGAACCAACCGAGGTATCCATCAACAGATGAATGGATTACAAAATTATGGGATATACACACAGTGGAATTCTACTCAGCAATTAAATAGAATAAAATTATATCATTTGGCAGAAAATGGATAGACCTGGAGAACATTATTTTAAGCGAGATTAGCCAGTCACAGAAAGTGAAGGGTAGTATGTTTTCTCTCATATGCAGAAGCTAGGGAGTAATCGGGATACAAGAGGGACTATAGATAATGAAGGAGAAACCCCAGTGAAATGAGAGAGGTAGTCTAGGGGAGAGTGGGAATGAGGGAGAATTAATGAAGGAACACTTCCATTGACATTATGTACATATGTGAGAATACCAATCTCAATATTCTGTATGGGGAAGTGGGGGAGTAGGGAGGGAGCCAGGGGGAAGGTCACCAAGTGCTGTGTGCATGTATGACACTATCACTATGAACTACGTTATGTTGTGAAATTATAATGCATGAATAAATGCGTAAAAATAAAAATAAATATATACATATATTTATAAATGTATGTATTCATATATCTAAGCATGCATAAACTTGAGAGTAGTCAGTAATAGAAGGGAGCAACAAGTCAGGGATACTGACTCAGATGAAGGAAAAAATATTTAGATAAAGCATTGTGAAGACTGAAGCAAATGAACCTAAAACCCTATTTTATTTATATAAAATACAGATTGTATAAACCTAAATTTAAAATGGGCCATCATGCCTCAATCTATCAGAAAAAGTAAGACATAACCAAGATTCTTAAATGCCACGTATTCCTTCTTTCCCAACATAGTCATATTATTGTGCTCTTTCCTCCTTTCATTTTCTAAGATCACATGTTTACAATCTCTTGCCACTTGTTCTGGTTAAATCTGTAATATCCCCCAAAGTCTCATGTGTTGAAGATCTGTTCTCCAAACACAGCAGTGTTCAGAGGGGGCACCCTTGGGGAGTGATTGAATCATGAGGGCTCTGGCCTCATGAGTGGATTCATCCACTGTTAGGTTCATAATTTGAGTGAACTATTAGAGCTGGTGGAAAGGGTAGGAAATGGGACCTAGTAGAAGAAGTGGGTTCTTGGGGAAAGGCCCTTGGTCACTACATCTTGTCCCTGGCTCCTTCCTCTCCTCCTCTTTTTGTGCTTTCTAAAAAAAAAAACAGAACATGGGCTGAACATCTTTCCTTTTTCCCTTCAGCTACAATGTTCCACCTTGAGTCAGGCCCAAAGCAATGGGTCCAACCAACTGTGGACTGCAAACTCTAAAACCATGAACCCAAATAACCATTTCCTCCTTCAAGTTGTTTATGTCAAGTATGTTGGTCACAGTGATGAAAAGCTAACATACCACTTCTCTAAAGAAGGGACAAAAGAAAGCAGCAATAGTTCCCAATGTACTGACATTAAGCCCAGGCTTCCTTCCACAGCTTAGCACTGTGGACTACATAGCAGTTCATCAAGGGCTGAGGAATGTTTTGGACCAAATTCTTGTAAAAGATGAGGAGGAGTATAAGCCATCAAAGTCATTCTACTTCTCCCATACCCAGTACAAGTCACCTTCAGGAAAAAGCATTGCCTGTACTCCATAATGTAGGATGACTTTTATCACACAATCAAAATATTTCAAAGATGGACAAAATGAATCTTATGAATGTTTCTCAAAAAAAGAAATAAAGAATAATATATATAAGCATTAAAGGTATATTCCAAGAAGGCAAAATTTGAAGTTTATATTTTTCAACTACAATGCTGATTGCCTTGATGCTAAACTGATTAAAACTTTCATCTCTTAAATGTATTTGAAAATATTCTAACAAACAATGGTAGATATTCAATATTTATTTTAAATACAGTGCATAAAAGCTGTGTGTGTATGTGTGTGTGTGTGTGTGTGTGTGTGCGTGTGTGTGTGGTGTTAGTTACTGAGGATTGAACCCAGAGCCATTCTATCTCCAAGCTATACCCCCAACCATTTTATTTTATTTTGTTTTGGTTTGTTTTGAAACAGTGTCTCACTAAGTTGCAAAAAGTCTCACTAAGTTGCTCAGCCTAGTCTTAAACCTGTGATCCTCTGCGATCCTCCTCTCTCGGTCTCCCAAATACTGGGATTACAGGTGTATGTCACCATGCCCAGCAACAGCTTTGAGTTTTCAACAATAAATTGTAGAGAACAATGAAATTTTTTATCTCTACAGGATCAGAGAAACTTCTCTAGTAACATACTATAGAAATGATCCCTGAAAGTATAGTCTTGAAATTTTTTACCAATTATGATGAAAACAATATGTATTTTTCTAAGACAGCAATGTGTTCCTATATATGTTGCTAAATGAAGCAAATTTATCACATATTCTCCGATTGTTATATTAATTTCTCAAACTTAAAATCATTTTCCCAAATTCCAAAGAGATTGTAATATATCTAAGGTTAATCACAACTTACTTTTCCATACTTAATTATGTTTCCTTTAAAGAATAAGCATTGTTCATTCAATTAACTTAATTTTATGGTTGGCACATTAAATGTACTTACTGAGACAAAAAAAAATGTATGAAGTGGGGTAAAGGTGAGCAGGAAACCAGAGCACACAGACCTCAACCAGCCAAGCCAGTTGCTCCTTTATCTTTATAAAAATGACTTCCACATTTCATTAGTACTTTTCTTTTTAAGCACTGTAGGAAACACAGGGTGTAGAATACATTCTACTTCTTGACTGTGCAATAACACAGTATATAAATTTACTTGGCTGCTCAGAGTGACAACTAGAATTTTCTTAATATATAGTTACTTTCTCTGAAATTAAACAATTAATAAGCCAGCAGCTATATGAATCATAAATTATTCATACCTACTATACCAATGAACATTAATCAATTATAAAAAGATACAGAAATTAAGACCAAGAGAAAGAGTCAACCATAGCCTTTTAATATTGAGACTCTGCTAACCCAGTCTCTTTAAACATATTTGATTTGTATAATAACATCAATATGCACAGCTATGCTTGCTGCCCAAGTTTCCAACAAAATAACCAATTTATGAGTATACATAGGCTGTCAACCAGTAACAAGCAATACTCATCACAATTCTGTAGTCTTTGACTAAAGGAGCTTATTAGAGTTCTCTCAAATTATTGTACCTTATCAAATATTTAGTATTCACTCTCCTAGCTTCCCTAAGAATTTGAAGCACACTGAAAAGTATCTTTAGAATTCTTTCATAGTCTGAATACCAATAACTCTATACGTATATATGTGTATATATATATATATATATATATATATATATATATATAAAATTATAACGATCTCCAAAGCAAAAACATCAACGTGGACAATAGCCCCAAGTCAGTCAGTTGTGATGCACTGCATCACTAACAAGGCCACAGGTTCAGCAGCAAACTCATGACACAATCATGTAATGAGAAGTTTATACCAATAGATGAGGTTTCTAGATTGTGCAAGCACCCATTCTGATTAATTTATTTAAAATCAGTCAGGGAAAGAGCCACATTTCCTAATCTACAATTTTGCCAAGAGTAAAGCAACAGAATAATAAGAGTATATTGATGGCAAATAGGGACTTAAATGGGAGGATGGAATTAATCAGAGTAAGAAAATTGGAATAGCCATTTGGTTATAGCTATCAATCAAATGTTAGTGTCAAGTATTACCTGAAAATAGGCTTGAAACTCTTCTTCGATTGATGCTCTTCAGAAATAATGAGCTTGTTTCTCAACCCCCCAAGAACAGGAAAGGGCCATTGACAAGTATCATTGAATGTTCCATTTCACTGTTCCTGCGAAAATAGAGAAAATGAGAATAGTGGGCTTATAGTGTGAAAAATTAAAAACAAATGTGTTCTACTTTTCCTGCATCTTTAGTTATCATTCTTTTCATTTTCTGTGCTATTGAGCATTAGTGGTGATAGGGCACCTCTTCCTCAAACTAATGTGATGTGTGGTTAGTTCAACAGGATCACCAAAGTATTTGAAAATGCCTCAGTGGGAATGTAGAACCTTTTGCCGTTTGGGGTGGGTGAGGAGCACTGTTGGTACTCAGAAAATTCATCACCAAATGTTCTCATTCAGCAGACAGAGACTGCAAAAACTGGAAAACTCACATGCTCAGCTTGAAATATCACAAACTGCATGTTTGTCCTTTCTTACATAATCAATCAGCAATGGTCTTCAGAGTTCCTAACCACACGAGCACTTGGCTAAGCACTGTGAGAAATACAGAAAAGTATCAAATGAATGCAATTATTATAATGTAGAGAGGCTGCAAGCTAATTAAGGGATAAATTTGTGTTACTACAAAATAATAAACTCTACAAAAGGAAAAGCTTTGTGCAATAAAGGATGCTATAGATAAAAGTTCCACTATTGAAACACAGACAAGGTAGATTCCTTCAGTGAGCACCAGAATAGTCACACCTTGCTAGAAATGCAGAATCTCTAAGCCGGGCGTGGTGGCGCACGCTTGTAATCCTAGTACTTTGGGAGGCTGAGACAGGAGGATCCGGGTTCACGGCCAGCCTCAGCTCGCTCTCTCTCTCTCTCTCTCTCTCTCTCCTTAGTGAGGCCCTCCGCAACTTCGTGAGACCCGGTTTCAAAATAAAGTATAAAAAATAGGACCAGGGGTGTAGCACAGAGGTAGAACGCCCCTGCGTTCAATCCCCGGTACCGCAAAATAAAATAAAAAAAAAGAAATGCAGAATCCCAGATCCCAACCCAGACCTACTGAATCAGAGCCTGAATTTTGGTGGATACCCAGATCCTGTGATTTACATAAACATTCAAGTTCGAGAAGTCCTGTCTTCAGTATTTTCATAGAAAACATAGCATTTAAATTAGCTGCTAAACTAATGAGTAGGCCAAGAAAGATGGATAAAATGGAAGAGGAAACTTCAGACAAGTAGTTAGGAGAGAGCAAAAAGCATTGGATAAAAGGGTCTGAAATGTGCTCCTGGAAGAGTTGAGTTTGCCAATTTAGCTGGGGCAAAGATTCTATTCAGAGTGGAAATCATGAAATGCAGAATGGGTCTGGGTAAGAAAGAGCCTGAAGATTAGCTCCAGAGGAACCACAGAGTAGGTAAGTATAAACAAAGGAGCACTTGGGTACTAAATGTGATTCATGGTTCAGATCCCTTCCCTTCAGAACCAAAGAACCCCACCCCTGAACTGTTGGAGCATTGCTGTTGGTGCCTCAGTTGAGTCTATCCCTGAGAATTGCCCTCAGCCAATTGGATCTGCTTCCACTAAGTTTGTACGCCCTTTCTGAAGGCAGCCCACATCCAATGGCTAGTGTATGTCATGGTGCAAAGTCTTGGCCTCCTGCCCTCAGCTGGAGACATCTGAATAGCCAACCATTCCTGTCTCAGAGTTACCTGTAGCACCCTGAACAAGAGTTATCTAGTGCAAATGCATATCTTTTCTTTCTCTCTTCTCAGTCCTGCTGGTCTCATTCCCTCACAGGTATTGATTCAAAGAGATTCTCAATAAATTTCCTGCATACAATATTCTATATGAGAGCCTGTTTTTAAAAAAACATGACCCAATACCTCTTTCCTTAAAATTTTACATCATTACCCAAAAAAATAATTAGTTCAATGTATAATTTATTGTCATTATCAATACTTTGATTACTTTATTAATATTCTTTAAGTACCCAACTAACATGTACACTTCTTAAAGTTAGAATATGTTGCACATTCTTTAAAAAACCCACTAAAATAAATACAGATTTGAAGCTGAGCACAGTGCCCATGTGTATAATACCAGCTACTAGGAAGGCTGAGGCAGGAGTATCACAAGTTTAAGGCCAGCATAGGCAACTTAACAAGACCCTGTCTCAAAATTAAAAAAAAAGAAAGGGTTGGGTATATAGCTCAGTGATAGAGCACTACTGGGTCCAATCCCAGTATGGAAAAAATAATGAATGATCAGAGCACATGATAAGAATTTAACTCATACTTTATGAATAATAAAATCATTTCTTTGAAATTCATTTATATTAAATGAATTTAATATAAACATTTAAACATATAATATAATATAAACATTTATATTCTCTGATGCATAAGAGAAGCAAATGAAAATTTTGGAAAGGTATTTACTAAGAAGTACTTATTTCTAGCCAGGCATGGTTGTGAACACCTGTAATCTCAGTACTTGGGAAGCCGAGGCAGAAGGATCTCAGGTTCAAGGCCATCCTCAGTAACTTAGTGAGACCCTATTTCAAAATTTAAAAAATTAAAAATAAAAAGGGCTGGTGGTGCAGCTCAAAGGTAGAATGTTCCTTGGTTCAATACCCAGTACAAAAAAAAAAAAGAAGTACTTATTTCCGGGAATGATTCAGCCTTGAGCATCATCCACAGCAGCTCTTTTACTTATCCCTGTTGCAGCACGTGGAACACAGTAGGTACTCAATAAATGTCAGTTGACCTGATGAACAAATGAATCACATTTATATAGTACATTGCAGCTCACAAAGTATTTACTGATCATCCTTATTTAGTCCTCCCAGTAACTTTCAGGTAATAGTGTCATATACAACAGGAAGCTTATTCACACAGGAAAGCGAAAATTTTCAAAAACATAGATTGTCAGACTCACTCCAGACTTCCTGAACTAGGAACTCTATGGGTTTTTATTGCCCCTCAAACTTGAATGTGTATTAATTTTCGACAAGTCTCCAAGTGATGCTGACAGTCCCTGATTGGTCCACACTCTGGCCAGGGAGATGTAGTGTTAGGAGATCCTGAGGTGTGGTTACCCACATTCTTTCTTTTTTTTCAATTTCTCAGGTTCTACTCCAACTGTTTCTGATTCGGTTCGTCCAAGGCAGAATCTGAGTACTGACTTTTTCTTAATAGAATTTTCAAAATAAGTTGAGAAAAAAATTGGGTTCTCCCAGAATTGAGAACTGCTTCTGAAGATTACGCTAAAGAATACATATCCATGAGGTGGCACCATGAGGTGGTCTCCGTCTGGCACCCATGTATTTTTCAAAACCCCACACTACCTGCCTGGGGAAAATAAAGGGTTTCTGAATTTCCCCAATCACAATCAAGATTAGGTTAGACTCTGCTAATTATCTGAAATATATAATAAATGCTACTACATAAGTTTCTTAAAAATGCATACTAACGGACAGATACTTGAGTTAGAAAATGAAGATGGATAAAAATGATTTCATTACTCTCAAGGTTCATGGGTAGAGGTGATGATTTTGAATCTTTAACAAACCCTTCTCCTAGGGAGTCCAGAAATAATTCTGTGCATTCTCTGAGCAACTATTTCATCATATCTGGAAACTGCATCCTTCTAACTTGCTTCTATATTTGAAGAAAATGCAATGGCCCACCACTCCCCAATTTCCCTGCAAAAATCTTTCTAAGAGACATACTAGTAAAATAAGTTTCTTTTACTTCCATTCTTATCTTTTTATATTTGGACCGCAACCCACAAATATTTCTCTGAAAAATTATAATCGGCCATCATGATAAGTAAGAAATATAGGCATAGTTAGCCATGTGTGCATGACCTCAGTTTTTCAACATCATGTTGCAAGCGGTAAAGCGCAAAAAAAATTCAGCTGAGGTCTCAGCCACTAGATGCCGCCGATGTGTCTGGAGGCCCAGGAAGTGAATTCTACAGAACTATAAAGGCTTACATCTTGGAAAATAAAATGCTGTTACCATGGTGACCAGCTGAGATTATGGATAATGAGAGTACCATGTTTTCCACTCTCTGAGGAGCTATTGTTCTCCACATATTGCTCTATGCTGAACATTACTGACCTTCAAAATGTATCAAAATCATTGGTACTTTCCTTTCTAAAATAAAGGATATTTCATTCAGTACTTTTGTGTGAGTGAGAAGCTGTACACATCAGTTATTCACATATATGCACACAAACACATACACAATATGAAAAGGAACCATTATTCAACGCATTTTTCTTATTTAGGTACAGAGGCATGATTGATGGTCTTAACAGCACATGATGTCATAGTTTCTACAACTTTATATGATGCCATATTCTTTAAAGTTCTCCATCTACCAAGATAGAGGAATTGAAGGGACGAGCTCAATACATGTCATCTCTGTAACAGCATTAAATATCTACTTAGGAATAATTGTAGGCAAGAGCATGTTTTCATTGGCACAGTGATACAAGAGATTTTTAGTTTATTATTTAGAGGAAATTCTGAAAGAGACACAAGTATTTTTTCTTCTATCTAGTAGTGGATAGGGAAAAAAAGTCACAGGGAAATAAAAATAATTTACATAAAACAGTTTGGAATAGGTGTTGAAAGATGTTAAAAGGATAAATTACACTATATTTATTACATACTAGCTAGTTGTTGATCTTCTATGAGTTTTTAATTTACTATCTTCATAGAAAATATGTGAAACTAAGATTCCTATTTATTGATTTTTAGAAAATTAAATATAAAGAATATTTTAAACAGATACTGTGATGTTCGATAAGATTATTTCACAAACATATCCCCCCAAAATAATTGCTTGAATTTGCATAGTCCAATGAAATAAAAATTAATTAACACATCTCAAAATTTAAGCGAGGGGAGAATTAATGATCATATTTTTATTGTCAAAAGACTATATAATAACTAATGAGTAGAAAAAGTAATAAATATGTTAGCTTTCACAATGTGTGATATGTTCTCATTATCCTGGATAACTAGACCCAGTCATTCCTTTCAAAAATTATCACTGAGATGCTTAAACCTAAAGTGGATTTGAAACACCATCTCCATGGGCCTAGCCTCAATGGCATTAAATGATTCATAGAAATCATAAGTGATATGTAGTTTCTTAACAGTAGTTGCATTCACAAAGAACAAATAAAAGATGGAGCTGACAAGAGTATCTGGAAATAAAAGCCAAGGGACATTGTTAGAATACTAATCTGTTAGCCAGGCATGGTGGCGCAAGCTTGTAATCCCAGTACTTGGAAGGCTGAGACAGGAGGATCGCAGGTTCGCGGCCAGTCTCAGCTACTTAGTGAGGCCTCCACAATTTAGTGAGACCCTGTTTCAAAATAAAGAATAAAAAATAGGGCTGGGGTGTAGCCCAGAGGTAGAATTCCCCTGGGTTCGATCCCTGATACCACCAAAAAAAAAAAAGAATACTAATCTATTATTTGAGTTATAATTTTCCAAAATACAGGAAATCCTGAAAGTCCAAGTTTGTGTCCACCCCTATCCAGCTGTCACTTCCATGAAAATGTAATGGAGACATTAAGGACTATAAACAATGATGCTATATATCCTACAGTATGTTTTGCTCTCTAATTTTCTAGGACTGCAGTAGCAAAGTACCACAAAACTAGTTTACTTGAAGCAACAGAAATTTATTGTCTCATAGTTCTGGAGGGTAGAAGTCTGAGCTTGTCAGCTGGACATGCTTTCTCTAAAACCTACAGGGGAATCTTTCCTTGTCTCTTGCTGTCTTTAGTGGTTTGCTGGCAATCTTTGGCAGTCCTTGGCTTGCTGCTGCACACTTCCAGTCTGACTTGCTCATCACGTGGTTCTCCTTGTGTGTCTTTGTCTTCACATGCACATCTTATATTGATACCAATCACAGTATGTTAGTGGCCCTTCCTAATCCAGTATGATCTCATCTTAACTAATTTCATCTGCAAGGGCCCTATTTTCAAATCAGAGCACATTCTAAGGCACTGGGATTAGGATTTCAACATATTTTTTTGAGAAGACAAAATCCAAACCATAACTTTCAACAATACCTGAAAGTACTTGTAGAGTATCAGATCTTAGAAATCGCTACTTTTTTCTCCTCTGCTTACAAAGTTTGTAGGAAGTCATGAAATTTAAGATAGCTATTATCTGCTTTATGGTGCTATACTGAAAGCATTAAAAATGAGCTCCAATGACTAAAAGGTAGGAAGGACTAGTGACACAAAGAGTACAAAGGGTTGTCTATGGTCACTTTCAACATTCACCAGTCATCAGGCAGAAATGTACTTAAATCATATAATTTTAGGAAATATATTGACATTTTCCCCCATTGTTGCTGGCAATTAAACAATTACCAATGAATATAGGACAAATATGGGTAATATAGAACAAACATGCACCTCTGTCTTATGTCTCCTACAGTTATATAAATGAGGAAATGAAAGCAAGCGTGTAGCTTTATAAATCTTCAGTTAACCATAAAAGCCTCTAGTACTTTAGGTTACTCATCCACAGGTATTCTAGCTGTATTTAAGCAATGTAATTTTTTCAAGCTTGTAACATGTATTTCCATCAAATATTCTTCTAATACTCTAAGAAAGAATAAACACCAAAGACTTGCAAAGTTTTAAAAGATCAAAAATGGGTTTATGAATCTATTGATCTGTCCATCCTTTCATTCTCACCCATGAAGATCTGCCAAATTCCAGATTCTCTCAAAACAAATATTGCTCCCAAATAGTTTCTTGAATTGCATAGCCCAAGGAAAGAAAAATAATTAATACTCCTCAAAATGTCAGCACAGGAGGAATTAATGACCGGATTCCAGGCATTGTGATAGGACCTGGATTTACATCATCCCAGACTTAGCAATGAAATGAGGCTATGATGGCACATGAATCCTAAGTAAAATGTCCAGTTGGCCCAAACACTTGACTATCGGAAAGGCCCTCATATTAGAATTCAAAGAAAAATGCTAAGGGTATTGCAAAATACATATTTAATAAATTACATTTTGATCAGTTTTCTCAACACTGATGTTAATGAAATTTTATTTTAGTTTTCAAGGGATACTTTGGATTGCTATTGTGTTTATATAAAAATGCATAGCCACATTTCCAGCAGTCTATTGGCAATCACCTTTATGTCTTGCTAATACCACAAATTAAACCGGTTCAACACTAAACCTATCATCTTCATTCTATAACTATAGTTATTTGTATACTATTGATTTATATTGTTTATACCATCACTTTTCCATCCCTCAGGCTCTAAATCAATCTTTTCTTCTTTTTTTTTAGTATCCTTTTATAAGGTTTCTCATTCACATTTTTATTTTAATTCCACAATATTTTTTTATCTTTTCTCTATCATTTCCACAGGCACCATTCTCATTACCTCTCTTGGAACACTGGTTTTCTGAATTGTCTCCAAATAGTGTTTCCAGCATTTCATTGAAACATAAATCTGATCGTGATATCCCTTAAGTAAAAATCTGCTCTTTCTCCCCTGGATCCAGAGTATAAAGCCCTGTGTCTAGCATTCAAAGTTGTTATGGTTAGATAGAGAATGTCCCCTTAAGGGCTCATGAATTTACTGGTGGTAACGTAGGCAGGCGGGGTGTGGCAGGAGAAGGTGGGTCCCTGGGGGTATAGCCTTAGGGACTGTGCTTTTGTCTTTGAATTTCCTTGCTTGTTTTATCTTACTTCCAGCCTCCATGATGTGAGAGTAGAGCCCTTGCTCTCTCCCTCTCCCTACTTCCCACCATCATGCCATGAGCTCCATAGACTAGCCTGACAAGGACTGAACCCCCAAATCCCCAAAACCTTTGAGCAAATAAACCTTCATTCTTCTAAGTTTTGTGGTCAGTTGTTTCGGATTACAACAGTGAGAATGTTGACAGAGACAAAGTTCTTCCATAATCGGTCTCCCATCTTCATTTCTTATCTTTCTTTTTTTTTTTTTTGTGGTACCAGGGATTGAACACAGGGGTGTTCTACCTCTGCGCTACGCCCCCGGCCCTATTTTTTATACTTTATTTTGAAACCAGGTCTCACGAAGTTGTGGAGGGCCTCACTAAGGAGAGAGAGAGAGAGAGAGACAGGGAGAGAGAGAGAGCTGAGGCTGGCCGCGAACCCGGATCCTCCGGTCTCTGCCTCCCAAAGTACTGGGATTACAAGCGTGTACCACCACGCCCGGCTCATTTCCTATCTTTCTAATGCTCATCATATCCAGAGAACTATACTCAAACTAAAACAACTGCTGTTAATCTCTGAGCATCCACAACCCATGATGTTACTTACCCTGGTTCCTCAGTGAAAATGCCTTTAATCTCGATAGCCAAATTTTATTACTCACTAATAATAATTACTATTTTTGTTAATTACATGAAATGAGCAATTGAATTGATTTATTGAAATTAAATGATATACTTGCTAATGTGCTACCTTTTACAACTAAAATCATCATACAAATAACTAATATTTACAGAAAAGTAGCATTTTATCTTTCCTGAAACCAAAATATTTAAACTATAAAGCACATTCAATTAGTATGAGACATTATCAGTTAATTAGCTTGGCAAAAAAAAAAGAAGAGAACAAAAATGGCTAAAATTCAGGAAATATTTGAGAGCTAAGAGGTACATAGTATAACTTATAATTTTCAATAAATATGAATGTCTCCTTTAAAATTATATGTTCCATATGCAGGAACTAGAAATTTAGGTTAAATATAGTTTCCCAAAGAAAACAAAAGTTTTACTAATAGCCCTATAAGGATAATTATATATTTTCTTATTCAAAGACATTTTTGCTAAACTCTTGAAGTTTTACAAAATGAAAAAAAGAAATAATTATATTATGATGACTTTTCTGAAGGCCATATGTCACTCAAAATTAACATATGTAATTGCCATTTAGTGAATGCCCTCTGTATATTTGTCATATTAGTGGGTGCTTGTTACATAGTTTATCTTAAATTCAAATAGGACATCTTTTTCCATGAGTTTACATAGGGCAGTTAAGGTTCAATGTGTACATACATGCCCATGTGAATGCAGGCTGCAGATGTCCGAACTGAAATTACAATGTACATCTATCAGAGACCAACCCACATGCTATTCTGCTACATACCTATAATGTATTATTTCCTAATAAGATTCAAATTTTTAAAAAAATATTCAGATTACTTTTGTCTAAAAGAGGTTACTCATTCAGATTTTTAGATATATGTAACTTATAAGAGAGAATCCTAGACAGACTTAACTGGAATGTTCTTTGAGATGAAGAAGAAGAAGATACTCTTTGTAAATGAAGGAGTGAATCCTCAAGCCTGTGAGGACAGAATGGAGTCTGGCCTCCAGACTATCCAGGTTACTTTCCAAATCTGCATTTCTAGAGCAGTACCATTATAGTCATTGACCTTTGTCAGTGAGCACATCAGCCATCTTGTTAGTTGTCTACCTTTCACTGTATAAGAGCAGTTTGGCTCTAGACTAGATAGTCCTCATAATCTAATCATTGATTTAAACTTTGTGCTTTACTTTTTATGTAGTGTCTTGATCCTAGAGAAGAACATGAGGTTTGTAGAGTCAGACAGACCTCAATACAAGCTCTGGCTTCTTCCTTTATGAGGTGAGCACAGGCTCTTGGAGATATCATTTAATCATTCCTAGTCTAGTCTCATCATTTGTAAATAGGTAAATTAATAGGCACCAGGTAGAGTTTATGAGGATTAAAATAATTAATGTATAAAAAGGACTTGGCCAATCTTGGACTCATAGCAGACATTCAATGAAATTCAGTCATCTTGCTTCCTATATCTTTTTTTCATTTTTCTTTTTCTTGTTTTAGCCTTGTAATGATACCAAAATATAATTTTCAAAAAGTTATAAGCATAACTCCATACACATAATAAATGAACATGTGCCAAAGATTTTGTTCTATCAACTAATGATGGATCTAATAAGATGTTAAGATGAGTCAGATTCCAGGTTTGAGTTGCTTCATGAAGTCCTTGTCTTTTTGTGCCTGGCTTATTTCACTTAACATAGGATGACTAGAGATAATAATAATAATATATTGTAAATTTCAAAAAGCTATAAGAAAGAAATTTGCAAGTTTTCATCATAAAGAAATGATAAATGTTCGAGGAGAGGAGAAAGATAATGCTTAAACTGATGCAAACATCACACAAGATATACATGTACTGAAACTTTACATGTTATCCTATTAATATGCACATTTTTGTTTTTATGTATTGCTTTAAAATAAACTTAGTTTTAAAAGACTAGTTAAAAATAATTTGAAAAACAGACACATATACATGTCAAGAATACTGCAAGAATACTGAAATGAGTTAGTGCAAAACTGATTAACATAATTTTTTGATGTGATATTTCAAATGTTTGACAATAAAATGTACTACTTGGGGCTATATTTTTATGGGGGATCAATTGTTTCTTTAGTAGACAAAATTTGTTTGCCTTGCTTTGGACAAAGGTCATTTGCATTGCTATTAGTTTTCTGCAGGTTAACTTCTACCCCTACTGAGTTGTAAAACAGCTTAGTCAATACAAAGTTAATCAAATGTGCACACCCCTTTACAATCAAATAATCACAGACATTCCACTAGATAATGCCTAGGCCTCCACTGAAAGGACATCCAGTAATCTCTTTTGTGCATTCCCAAATCTTGATCATGCAATATAAAGTATAAAGCTTTGATTTCTAATCCTCTGTATCAGTTTCTGAACAAATAATTCCAAGATTTTATTCTTCCTACAAACATGCTTTTAACATTTTAGGTAAATTATATACATTTATATCTGAAAGTGTTTTCTCGTGTATGTTTTCTGCTTTCTGTCTTACCCATTTTGATAGGGGAATATTTCAGTAATTAAAATAAATGGCTTCAGATATGATTCTGACTCCTCATTAACTAGCTGCATGCTAATGGGCAAAAGACTGTATACTGCTTTCTAAGCCTCAGTTTCCTCCTCTGAAAAATTAAGAAAATAAAGACATCTACTTTATTAAATTGTAAGGGTTAAATGAGGTAACATGCAAAATTTTAGACTATAGTTAAACGTGATAATCATTCAGTAAATGTTTTTATTTTATCATAATTACCCAGAGAGGTGACAGATGGGGACAATAGTTGCAGAGCTTTGGGTTGTAGAGTAGCCGCCAGGAGAACATGGAAAAGAAAGCAAGTAATAAAGTTTCAGGAAATTGGTAATAATGATAGATATGCTGATGAAGAAAACCTTGGAGACCAGATGAAGATTGCAATTCAAATATCAAAGGGACCCATTTATTGGCTTTAGGTTAGCAACTGTCATCCTTTAAATGCCTTCATGCATTTTAACTTGCAAGTTTTGGTTATAAGATAGAGATTCCAAAGCAAAGAACTTTGCCTCACAGATGATACACACCAAAGGCTATTAGCTATGTTTATATTGTTGATTTCTTATTAAAATTTTACTATACAGGGTTATGTTTGGAATTTATTGATCTATGGAGTGAAAATAATTCCTACCCAAGTATCTTCCTTTTGCTTTTCTTTGTTTGAAAAAGCACCATTCTTACACCCCTATAGTCAAGGATATCCAAAGCCCAAATGATCCAATTTAGAAAGTAATATGTACCCAGCCCTTTAGTAAGAATGGGAAGAAGGAAGATGTCAAAAAACATTATAAGGTTACTACTGTTTCTGAAGCACTCTGCTGCATCATAGAACCCCGGATGATGGGGGTAATGCAGACCTCTGGGTATTAATTTATTTATTTATTCATTTATTCATTTATTGGTATTTTTGTGGGGGTTTTTTGTAATGTTTCACTTTTTACCCTTCAAAAGTTAAGATTAGAAAAAGAAAAAAGTCTGATGATGTAACATGATGTCTTTGGGAAGAACAGTTAGACTTATTTCTGAAAATTATGCTTGGATTTCAACTTAAGTGTTCTATAACAGCTTAAATTTAGATGACACATTAGAATAAGTTTTCAGAATGATGTATTAACCCTCACCCTTTTTAAAAACATGCAAAACTTTTACTAAAACACACTAAATGTAACAAAGTATATTCTTGGAAGAGAGATGACTCATTACCTACCAAAGTTTTCTGTTTGCCCTGTAGCTCAGAAATTATATAAATAACTGAACACATCTTATGCAGAGAGCTAAATTTCTATGCTAAAGCCATAAAATTACCAACCAATGGCTAACATTTTCTAGTTTTAAAAATCAAGTCTTATCATATAGTGTTTAAATTACAGTCCTATACTATTTCACTACATAATTAAGCTGCAAATATGTAGTATTTATATAATTCCATGGATTGAAATTGAAATTCAAGTGAGGAAAGGTTTTATACTATATGTTATTTAACCAACCACATTTTATTTTGGAAAATACTGGTGTTTTAAGAAAAACATCACAAAATACACTAACATGGAGCAAAATTTTAACTTTGAATACTATGTATAATAAAAGTTTAGAAAAATTATTAACTAAAAATGTTAGACACTGAAAAAGATAAAATTACAAGAAATAAGGCTGAAACTTTTATTGTGTTATTATTTAACCAGAAAAGCTACTGAAATTCTTTTTCCAACTCATTGATTTAATCTACAACTTTTTTTGGACTTAGAACAAGCAATATAAAATGTGAGCTGGCTCATAACTTGAAATGAATGAGTATTCTAATACCAAATTAGGGCAACCTGAGGACACACCATGGCCTTATAAATCGAAAGAAATAAAATTAGAATGAAGACACGTCTTACCAGTTTTTAAATGTAGACTTCTAAAGCTACATTTTCTAATTCTTTGTCTTCTCTGAGCTTCCATAAAAATATTTCAAAAGCCATTGTAGGCTAACATAAAAAATGTTCCACTGTGCATGAAATTTCTTAAGATATTATCTGCTTAGAAGATAGCATCAGATAGTAAGTTCAGTGAATCTGTACATAGTCACTTTTCTAAAACAGCACACTTTTGGCTCTATACCACCTGACAATTTCTTTGTCCAAGCCACACTAAAAATAGGTCTTTATATAATGGAAATGTTGAGACATTAACTATAGCAATGTGAATGAGCACCACTATAATAAGGATTTCTCATCAACTCTTGGTTTATGTTATATTAACATATGAAAAAGCTATTTAAACATTAAAATTAATACATCATAAAACAATGGTAATGCTTCATACAAAATATAGTTTTATTTGAATCACAACTACTCACAATAGCTATGAATATCCCCATTCAAATTGCTATCATGAATATTGTATAAAATAAGAAGAATAAACTAAAAGTAAAATTAGAATACTGCTTTATAAATTATAATATGTCAGGCTAACAAATGGTAGACTTGTCATATTGAGCAACTAAACGTCTAAATGATCATTCAGCACTCATAGTGTAGGAAGAAAAAAACACTGGCTTTGTTGCTTCCAAAGCAGTTGCTCGATTTTTCATACTGTCATTCTGCTCTATTAGCAAAGCCTAACACAATTAGGTATGAATATGCAGTAATAACATGCAAATTGTTCCCTCACAATTGCCCTAAGGCAGCAGTCTCAGCCTTTCTAAGCTTGATTCCTTCTACATCATTACAGCCTTGGCATAATTCATCAGAATAAAAAATACCTCAGCCTTATTGCAAGTGGCCAGCTAGTAAAATCATCGGTAGCTGTTAACCACTCTCCCTCGATGGGTTTGTTAGCGATGCCGTCCCCAGCTCCCTGCCACTCCTGCACTTGTACATGTTTCCCTTGGGTAATGTTAGACACTACATTTGAGCCTGCCAGAACAATTAACCCTACTGTTAATTAGAATGAAATGTCAGGCGCACAGATGGTACAAGCTGGCACCCTGCCATCCCGCCAACTGCTGCTGAAAGCAGCTACCCTACTGCTGACAGCTGCTCAGCCATGTCCCAAACCAGCAGATGTCAAAACTTTCCAGCTGAGGAAGGTTAAAAAAAGCAAAGAGGAGGGGTTTCTTATCCCAGCAGTGATGATGACTGTTTTAGTGCTATTGTATCTATTACCTGTTGTCATACTGTACCAATCAAGAGGAAGTCTGTAAGCAGAGAGACACAAATTTAAAATAATGATACTAATAATCATAACATAAATAAACACAATATGGCTATAATTCAAGACAAGTATAAAAATGGCACTGGCAGCAAGCAAAGTCATTGAGCTTTTTCCTGAAGTTCTCCATAAGTGGAGTGGCATATTTTAATATAAATTTTCAAAGAGACAGAAAAAAAATCTCTTAACATCCCAAAATCAGATCATGAAATATTACCTGTTTAATCTTTAAAATATCCTCATTGTTTCCAGCAATCATATCTATGAATGAAATTATTATTTTTCCTGATGTCTTTCATTGTTCATTATTGGTGAACATAATTTATGAGATGATAGTTTGTTTTTCTCTATCCTCATATGCATATATGTGGTCACCAAAAAGAGATAAAAGGACATTATCCATGAAAAACATCAAAATTAAAGTCTGATTAGATAATAATATCACAACTGACTATCATTTTGGTTAGAAAACAGCTTCAGAATTCTGATCTGAATGTTGTGCTAATCTTGTGGCTGAACAAAAAAATTAATGACCTCATTATGGATTAGTTGGAAATGCAAGCTATTTCTACACACAAGAGGACTGTACCATAAACACCTAATACTTATTCTTTACTTTAGAAAACAATTTTGTGTCTGATTGCTATTAAACATGGGAAGTGTAAAAGTGTGAAAGTAATCTCATTTCAATTATGCTATTTTGAGTCATTCTCTTTAACAGCATGAATGCAGGTGGATATTATAAACTAAATGCCATAAAATTTAAAGTTCATGGTTCTAGTATTTCTACTTCAATCAGACACCATTTATTAATAAATTATTCATTCAGTATTACATAAGTATGCATGCATACCAAAAGCACAATCGAAAAGTCTTTTAAGTATTCAAAATGAGTTAAAAATCACACAAACACCAACCATTCACTCTAGGCAAAAACAAACATAATACTAAGATAGATGAATCCCATAACAATGATTTTCTGTCGTGCATAACCAAACTCAACTTATACTAAGAGAATATTTATTGGAAAGGTATGAGTGGTTTATAGTAAATTTAAAAAGAAATCTGAAAGACTAACTTGGAAAGTACAGGGCAGCTTAGGGAAGTAAAGGGCAGGAAAAATGAACAAAACATGATACTAAGATGATTAATTCAGAATCATTTCTTCTAAGAACTTAAAGTTCCATTGTCCTACATTGGCTCACTGTAAGCAAGCTTGGTGTGTGCAGTACAACTTAATGTCTCCAACAAGACTGAAACAAATGTTTAGGTTGTTATTATCAGAAGAAAGGCAAGTATATTCTATGTGTCAAAACCAATAGAGACAGATGATGAATATCCTGTGAAGTCCGAGCTAAAGTATTCCGAGAAGGATTTGATGCAAGTTTGGGGTTAAAACCATGGAGATGAACACAAATGAGATGAATAGATGTTGCAGGTATGATATTGAAAATAAATAAATGTTGCTTGAGGTTATCATTGACTTGTTTGAGCATTGAGAATCTCACTATGAAAATTGATGTCATTAATAATGATTACTACTACTTTTAATTTCTTCTACTAATTATCATATTTCTATAGCTTTTGTAGTTTATAAAGTACTCAGATTATTCTCACAATAACCCTGGGAAACCCATATTACACACATTTAGTGACATTTTATGTATGAAGAATTGGGTGGCATTTAAAAATACATTACAGTTGATATATGAAAATATTTTGTTGCAAACACACAGAAAGAATTTTATATTTGTTAGATACAGGTTTCAACTTGAAAAGCTAGAATTCTTTCTTCTGCTGGCAAGGTTTTTCTTAAAGAAACAAATGAAATATTTCAAACATCATATTGTATTTCATAATTGTATTCCAAAAAATGTTATTTGAGCAACTAACTACGAAATGTCAGGGACAAACCCAGATACCAAGAGTAGAGAGGGAAATGAAATCAGCCCTGCCCTCAAGAAACTTGGAATCTAATATGCAGAGACAAAGAAACAAGTGTAAACATAGCTCATGCTTGCTAGCACAAGAATGGGATGAAATACTATGTGCACAAAAGAGGGAAAATCAGGTCCTCACACATGGGAATTACCAAGAAATGTTCTTTAGAGTTTCATGCCTATTAATATATTGGAAAATTAATTTCTTTCAAAGATTCAGAAAATATTGCTGAGGATACAAAAGAGGGCAAGAAAGATATTTATGAGTCAAAATAAATACAAAAATCACCACAAATACATCCATTCCTAAAATGCACAACTAATATGTTAAATAAAACAAAATGGGATTCAAACACTCCTTTTTTTGTAAAATAGCTCTTTGAAAGTGATATATTAAAGTTGGGATCCTACTAAATTCAAAGTATGTGATCAACTGGAAAATGTCTTAATTGGAACTACATTTTGAGTTTAGAATGATATATTAGAAATGCACAGGATATAATATTGAAGTGTCCCTTGACTTCCATAATAGTTTGCAATAGAGAAAAATGAAATAATGTTAAATTGCAATTTTAAGTACAGCCAAAATCCATTTGAGTGTTTTTGTTGGACAAAAAGTAAAAATAATACCTGCCCATTTAAAATTAAAGTATATGTATGTATATAATTTATAAGTAAAATCGTATGGTTTTATCATTCTGTTATTGTTAAATAACATCAATCATAATCTATCTATACATTTTCTAGAAAAATATATAATTGTAGTATGATAATTTTCTATCTTAGGTCCTTGACTAATTTTTTTTTACAAAGGTTGCTTGAGGCATAAATGCCATTACATAATAGAATATTGAAGTGTGTGTGTGTGTGTGTGTGTGTGTTAGTTACTGGGGATTGAACCCAGAGGCAGTCTACTTCCGAGCTACTTCCCCCAGCCCTATTTTTTATTCTTTATTTTGAAACAGGGTCTCACTAAGTTGCGGAGGGAGGCTCAACTAAGTAGCTGAGGCTGGCCTCAAACCTGTGATCCTCCTGTCTCAGCCTCCCAAGTACTGGGATTACAAGTGTGTACCACCGCACTCAGTTTGAACATGTTTATATTCAGAAACATATAGCAAACTCAAGTCATATTACTCAATCTCAATCAGAAATTAGATCAAATCTAATTTTTCTGAAACTTCTGTTTTGGTTAGTTTTCTTTCATTCATTTACAGACAAAGACTTATTCTCTACGTTTATTGGTGCACAGATTTCAATTTTCAGCTTTCATTGTCTATGTTCTATACTTATGAAAATTTTATGTTGCCTAACATATTTTAATATGCAAGTGGAATTTATTAGTTGTATTAGTTGTACGAATTATTAACAAAGACTTTATGAATTTATCAACCTTTATGAGCTTATGAGTTGCATACACACATCATATTTCACACCATCTTTACAATGCTACAACACAGAAGATATCCTCCTCCTCACTTCTCTGTGAGTTGCTCTGGATCACAAAGAAGTGGCAGAGCTGTATTGTCACCCAGGCCTGTGCTCTTTCTAACATAACACCATCTGCCTGTGGAATCGATGCTAAAGTGATATCCCCAGAGTGTGTACTACTTGTTTTGTCAGTGATGCCCATTTTCCTTTATTGAAATCAAATGATATAGATTGGCCTTTTTGCTTGTGTCTGTGGTGTTGGAGATGGAACCCAACGCCTGGAGTATGCTGGGGAAGCGCTCTCCCACTGAAATATACTCTCTCAAAGAAGCAAAATATCTAGTCATTTATTTCTCTGAGTGACCACAATTAAAGTCAAAGAGCTCTAGACAACTTAGAGAATTGAGCCAGAGAGTTTTAGTGAATAGTTGTGAAAAGATTCATAGTGAAGGCATTAAATATTTAAGCAGAAACAATGTATCTTCTGTTCCCTGCAGACTTAATCGTGCAAATATGTGATAAATTTGCTACAAGAACAATTGCATTTAGATTGAAAGATATGTCTATTTAGAAAAATGCAATGAGTTTTGTCAGATAAAGTGTACCATCTTTCTTACATCTTTTTCCTTTTTAGCCCAGGACCTACTTGGTCAAAGGATAGAGAGGGAAGGTAAGAGAGAGGCAGACACAGAGAGAGAAACAGATATAGACAGATAGATATGGGAAGGGAAAATTTAGGGAATTTATGAGGATAAGTGAGTAAATAAACAAGAATATGGAAGAGCATTCCATCTGATTCTCAGAAGAAAGATTCTAGGTAGAGTTGGTGGTCTGTCTATTTCATCTCCCCACCTCTCTACCAAAAACCTATTCCTCCAAAATACCTCAATACTTTTACTTCATTTGTCTTAATTCCATGGAAGAATTATTCTTGGGGGAAAATGATGCTTTTAATAATGCAGACATCGTTGGGTGGGTTGAAACAGTTATTACCAGTAGGACAACAAAATATCACTGGGGAAAAATATTTTTACTTAGCTCAAAACTTCCTATCTGAACACACAAGTATGCCAAGAACTTGAGTTCAAGCAATTTGCTGAAAATCACCAAGCCCAACAATTTTAGAACTGAAGACTCCAGTCTCCTGAGTACCCCTGTGAAGAGAATAACAACAGCAAGCATAATGTTCAGCATTTTGAGGGTCAATTCTTGAGCACCAAGTGCTCAGAGAAAATCCCACATATCATAACATTAAATGGTCCTATGTGTACAGGTTTCTTCACCCTGTTTGAGTAGAGGAATATGGAGCCTTTAGAAAATAGAAGAAAGAACAAAAGAATGGCTTGATCCTAGTTTTAATGAGAAGAGGTCCACACTTAGCTATGTTTCTTACAAAAGTTTTGCCTAAGATTTGACAGCATTTCTTAAAATCTTCCTTTTAATGGATCTATTGATTCCCATTCATCCATTTTCCACTAGTCAACTCCATTTTTCTTATGTGATAAAATATTATTAGAATCTATGACTTGAACTCAGTGCTCTATAAGGTTCTCATTACATCTTAGAAGTTCTTAACAACCTGTAACAGTACTTACATTTACCTTTCATTTAAAAATATTACTTAGAATCTCTATTAGATAGACTTTGTTCATAAAATTCACAATTACACCCAGTATTGGAAAGCAATAATCTACAATTCATGTTTGTGCTAACCTAGACTCTTTTCCACATCCTTCCATCTCTCTAGATAATCTGCATTATAGTATTTTTCCTTATGTAAGAATAAACAGATTGATTATGTTTTCATTCTCTCCAGAGTGGTTGCTTCCCATCCCAACCTGACAAAATTCTTTCCAGCCAGCAAGATTCACGTAGAATGCCACCTCCATTACAAAGCTTTCCCAAATCATACTGTTTGATGTCATTAGGTGATCTTTAAATTTCTATTGCAATGAAAGGCTCTTTCCAAGATTTGTCACATACCATGTTAAATTAGAACTATTTATACACTTGTCTTTTCCTTCCTCCATGAGAAATGACTTTGGTCCAGGAACCCTGTGCTCTATCAGAGAACCTACCATTGTGCCTCATATAAATTCTCAATATGTCTATATTTTAGCTGGGCACAGTAGTGCAAGCCTGTAATCCCAGTATTTGGGAGTCAGAGACAGCAGGATGGCAGGTTCAAGGTCAGCCTCAGCAATTTAGCAAGGCCCTCAGCAATTTAGTGATACCCTGTTCCAAACTAAAACATGAAATAGAGCTGGGGGTGTTGCTCAGAGGTAGAA